>JAHWFP010080132.1:91672-102914 GCA_023313725.1 Lithobius niger
TACTCTGGATTTTCGGGAAAAGATTGAGAGCGGAGAGAATAAGCAGAGCGGATGGGGAAGCCATAATTCTTAACCGCAGTACAACTTCGCCCATAATTATCTGTATTATTCCGCCCATACCCTTTGTGTACACGGTAAAGGAGGATCCATTGTTGATTCCCGCATTAATTGCTCAATACTTTGTTCCTGAAAAATTTTACTATTCTCTGGTTCAAGAAAGAAGGTTTTCCTTATACGAACATCTCACTGTTTTAAAGGACAATTACATCCGTTTTGACATGCATGTTTTGACTTTTGGATCACTTACACAATAACTAAACACAATAATTGCGGTAAGAATACGTTACGTACGTCCGATATAACAATTTAATTACTGCATCACCAAAACACGACACGGAGGTCGCCATTGTTTTGCTGAACGCTCAGAAATTAATGCCGACAGATGTCACTTTTCAATTTCGACTCGCAGCCAATTGAGATAGCTCTATTGACTGTGAGAAGCTCAAGCGTCTGACGGCCTTAGCTGGCCACTACATTGCCGGCCAGCTAAGGCCGTCACACGCTTGAGCTCCTCACAGTCAATAGAGTTATCTCAATCGGCTGCGAGTCGAAATCGAAAAGTGACATCTGTCGGCATTAATTTCTGCGCGTTCCAGCGAAACAATGGCGATCTCCATGTCGTGTTTTGGTGATGCAGTAATTAAATTGTTATATCGGACATACGTAACGTATTCTTACCGCAATTCTTGAGTTTAGTTATTGTGTAAGTGATCCAAAAGTCAAACATGCATGTCAAAATGGATGTAATTGCCCTTTAATAGAAATTAATGTATTATGTATGGATTGTTCGCTTCTGTTGGAACCATTGTACGTTACAAAATGAATCACCTTCAAGTTGTAATGAACGATGGATCGTACAGAAGGGAATAACCAATAAACATTTATTTCTATTAGAACAGTGTGATGCCCATATAAGGAAAATAATTTTTCTTGAACCAGAGTATAGAGTACTTGAAGAACTTTTAATATTTAGAGACATGAAAAGTTATTCAATTAAAATAGTTAAAGTTCTTCATATTCTCTGTTACCATTTTTCAATTACAGCTTTATATAAAGAAAATGAAATAATTTGAGATTTGCCAATTTTAGTAACCATTTCTTCCCACGTGGTGCCGTTATTAGCAAAGGTTTTTTTTAAACTAGTTAACTTGCAGCAGGCATGTATGTTTAATTTTTTTCCGTAAAAAGAAGAAAACATTTAAAAGAAAAAAAAGTAAAAATATCAAATCTGTTTTTATCATATAAAATGCTATCTACACCAGATTTTAATTGTTTTTTTTGTATTTGTATTTGAGTAAAAAAAAAACAAAAAAAAAACCTCTTATTGTAGTAAACTCATGTGAATCACTTTATTTACCTATTAAGTCAAGAGTACCCCGAATATGAAATTTGTCGAATTGCAAATATACACGAATACTCAGCCCGCCGAATACCTGACAATGAATATAGAACCTAATAGTTAATGACTACCGAAATCGAATATTCGTCACCAAGCATTTGACGTGTCACGTATTCGGTCGAATGCTCGACCAAATGCCGGTAAATTAAACATACGATATTGATTAAAATTTGTGACCGTTCTGAATAAGGGTAGACACACTAGTTGACCAGGTTTCCTGAAGATAAAACTTTAAGATACTGAGGTGCAGCACAGCTTCGTCTTTTGAAAAACCTATCTCCCTCTTCCCCCAACGCCTCATAAAATGTACAGATTCGTATTAGGCTTTGAAAAAGGCAGTCGTCCATTATTTCTTTCTTTCTTTTAGGAATGTTGTAAGACAGTTAGACACAAATCAAAACCGAAATGCTTATGTAAGCGTTCTGTATTACAGACTGCTTTAATTTGTATTAAACAATAATTCGTCCAAATACCAACAATTTACAAATTTTAACACTTAGACCGAATACCGAATATCGTTATTTGGCCAAAATAAGTATTCGATCGAATACATGAATTTTTGGCCGAATAAGCCAAATACCGTGTAATTACAAAACATTCCTGCTCTAAGTACGCCGTGGTTCAGGGTTCAACATCGATACAGTAGCAATAAATCTAAGAAACAAATGTTAGAATGAATTTGTGGGCTGCCTCCGCACCGGTTAAGCTATAGAGCAGTGACACGACGTAGTATTATTGTATATAACTCTATGCTGGAGCCTTAATGGGTTAGCTGCAAGGGGCACTGCAGAGAGAAATAGAAGGGCGTCATACTGAAGCCGATGTTGTGAAGAGTGATTTCTTAGACCTTAAAACGCGCGAGTTTTGTTGTTGGAGAAAACAACGTTATTTTAAGACTAAGAAATTCGCGCTTCCGTTGTTTTTCCCTCCATTTTTATGTAGTGCACCTTGTAGTTATGCCCTCCAAAACCCATTTTGGTGCCAATATGGCGGCAAATGTCACTACTCTATAAGAATAAACCAGTAGCCGAGATCACGGGCTCCAATGCGTGTGCAAGTTTCCCGTCGCCTCATATGTTTGTACTTCGTACAGTACATATTCATAACGACGTATCTCCGGCGATTCAAAAATTACGAAAAAAATTGGAGCACAATTGTTTAGTTGCAGCTGTACTAACCTGTTCCTAAAACAAACCCATCAACCATATGAACAAATTAATCCTCGCTCGTAGATAAATCGGATCAGTTTTGAACGTTACTAGACGTTTTATCATAAGAAACCATAGTAGTAAAACCGGAGATTCGAACCAGGAAACAATCCGATCAAAAGGGCCGACCGAGCTACTATTCGGAATTATATCTCAGTCGGTACTCAAACTGTACTCAGGTGAAACAAGTTCATCTGTACCAAGGTGAAGCAATGGTTTCTGTTAGTGAGTGAGAGTCTTGAACTTGGGGTTGATAATTTTTGGAAACATGATCATCATATTAATCGTCTGATCACTAACTTAGAAAAAATGATTCCATTCTTCTATAAAATTCTCTGTTGAATAATAAGAACCAACGAATCGTCTTTGATGCATTTGGTAGCGAGTCAGTCAACTTATATGTGGTATTGAAGTGTATGGTTTTGCATCTTTAACCCTTATTAGTAGGCTACAAGAGGCACGAAATAAAATTTTAAATGCCCTTTTAAAACCTAAACACTACAAATATACTAGGGTCGGAATTATTTAAGGAACACAGAATTTTAAATGTAACGAAACTGAAGAAATTACTTTTGCAACTGTTTGAAACTTAAAGATGAATTAAAAATGAGTTTCTTTAACGATTAAACATTAAGGTTCAAGATTCCACTGATTAAATGGCTAACAAGTATATATAAGTTATTTATTGATTATAAACATTTTAAATTTAATTTCATCAAAACTGCTCGACATAATTAACACACTTCAGACAAACATAAAATAAAAGAGTGGCTATTATAATTGACAACTAAGTTTACTATTATTTTTTTATTTTTTGTTTTGTGTCCGAACCGTAACTGATTATATTTTTTTTTCGATTCTGTGTTGTTTATGTCTGTATTGTTTTCTTGATTGCCATTTTAAGATCTAATGTGTAGCCACACAACGATTTTATAGATCTTCTGGAACATTCGCTAAATAAAATTTATTGTAATATATCGCAGTTTCTTAAGGAGCCTGGTGTGTAGCGGAAATGGGAGATTCCGGGAAACTTAGCTGCCGCTATTCTCTGCTTACCTAACCTGAGATCGGACAAGTGGCCACGGTGGCTGCTTCTGAGCGATAACTGAAAAATAAAACACTGGGTTAATCTCCACCAGACCTGGCGGGTAATGAGAGAGACTAACCAAGATTCTTCAGCAACTGACGAGGCAGCTGGACATTCTCCGGTTCCTACCTTGAATGATGGTTATTTGGTTCGAACCCCGGGCTTTACCCAACCATTTGCAAGACTTCTTTCTGCTGCTAAAAATTCTCGTTGGTTCATCTATACGAGTGTTAGTTTACTTCATAAGACGTAAGGTTCAAAAAAATTATTACAAAAAAAAATAAATCAGACCCGTGATGACTCGTGAAGATGGCGTATAGAGCAGTGACACGACGTAGTATTATTGTGTATAACTCTATGCTGGAGCCTTAATGGGTTAGCTGAAAGGGGCACTGCAGAGAGAAACAGAAGGCCGTCATACTGAAGCCGATGCTGTGAAGAGTGATTTCTTAGACCTAAAACGCGCGATTTTCGTTGTTGGAGAAAACAACGTTATTTTAAGCCTAAGAAATCCGCTCTTCTGTTGTTTTTCCCTCCAATTCTGTTGTTTTCCCCTCCATTTTTATGTAGTGCACCTTGTAGTTATGCCCTCCAAAACCAATACTGGTGCCAATATGGCGGCAAATGTCACTACTCTATTGGTTGGTGTATCAATCTTCAGCCATTAATTAATTAATTTCCCTGAATATTGTTTAGAACTAATTTCCGATTAATTTGATATTTAAGAGTCAAAATCATTGAACCCCTACACCACCTTGCCCACTCTTTTTTTTACTGATTTAAGAACTTGAAGGTAAAAAATGCGTACGGTATGGAGAAATTGAAAAGAGTAGGACATGAGTTCAAAAGTTATCGTGGCTACAGACAGACGGACACCAGCATCAGATGAGAAGCTCCTTTGCTCTGCTTCGTACCGCACGTAAAAAATTAAAAAAAAACTTGAACATATGTATTAACCGTCTAGCCGAGTCGGTCACGAATGCTATCTCATTGAGCTATCGTGGCTGGCTTAGCTGTAGGTTTATTTGTTAACCAGAGAACAAACACAGGCCGCAAAATCAAACAGGTGTGATGCGAACTTTATGTTATACTCCAGTCGCACGCCCAATTTTGTGTCTGAAGTTCTTACCCACACTCAGCTACGCTCGATGTCAGAGATCAGCAAACCGATACTTTCGTTGTCCATTTGTTATTACTGAATAATTAACCACAGCCACCAGATTTGTTAAAGGCTTGGTCACATTACTTCTTAAATATAATTCCAGTCTAGTGTGACACTAATAACCATTACCACGTCAATCTTATCTGAAGACATTCCCAATGCACATTGTCTCGGTACTATTTTCATCCAGGGCAAGAAAACATCTCCCACTCAAGAAACAAAATCGTCCCCAGAGTAATTTGTGTCACACCAAAATTTGACTGAAAAATGGCGAAATTGTCCTTTCTTTTAACACTTTTCTCAAATTTTTAGCCGCCCTGTATAAGAGGAATAGATGTTCACACAAATTTTTAATGATTAGGTCCTGATGTTAACTACTGAACGTTTTTAGTTGTACACACAAACAAATTCCACATTTTTAATGGTAGGTATACTGTTGTGATATACTTTCTTCGTTTTTTTTTGGTTTACGTTTCTTGCATAATTTGAAGCCTATAAAACATCAGTCTACGTTGCAGCTGAGGATGGTAGACATTGTAGATAGTATTTTTTTTATTAAAGAATTAGACAGCTGATAATAATTCGACTATTATGGTTAGCTGTCTAATTCAACTTCGCTTTGTTCATTACCTCCAAAAATTGGATGTGGGTGAGTGGGGGGGGGGGGAAGTTTAAACACCATACAAATGAAAGTAGCTCTCTGAAAACTGAAACTGACGGATGTCAAATTGTGGTTCTTTTTCGGCCCCCCCCCCCCCCCCAAAAAAAAAAGAAGGCAGCAGCGTGTGAAAGGTGACGAATGCTCAATTTACTCGTTGGAGCAAAAAACGTGTTTTTTTTCCAACAATAAAAAGAACATCGTCTGATTGAAAAAAGATATTCTGGTCTTGCTTTCATTGGGTTCTTTGAGCAACCCCTAGTTGGTTCCCCCCCCCCCCCCCAGGAAACCTCGAATTTTTCAAGGTCTTTTAAAATGTTGTATCTGCATTGTTGAAAGGTGTTATTTTACAGTTCGTTCACGCATCCAGTTCTTGGGGTGCTTTTCATTCCTTTCAATGGCGGATTCTATCTCGTCAAAAAGTAACAGTCTTCCGTTGAGTGATCCCATTTTAATCATATTAATGACCTGATGATATTGTTCCCGTTCTTTTTAACCTCTGAAAAAGGGAAAACGAACGCGTTGCTTCAGTCCCCGGCTCTGTTGTCTAGACTTTCCAAACCCTCACAACAATGCTGGTCTAGACTGTCCTGTGGTAGGGTCGCATCGATCGGACACCCCTCAAGCCTTTTCCTGGTGGGTACGTAACATAGGCACCCAGGGTTGATGGGGGGAAATCGAACGGTGGCGTCGCGACAAATCAGCAGCTGCTAGAGCGGGGGAAAGAAAGGGGGGCTCCGCTTGAAACGCTGGGGGTCACTGGAAAACTCCCAAGCTACAAAATTCTGCCGAAGATGGCAAACGATGCAAACTTGAACGTTGAAAATTTTTTTTTTAATTCACTACATGGAATTTTGTACTGTCATCATGTGTTGTCCTCGTTCTCTATCTGAATTCACGATGAGGCTGCTAAAAGTTACCGTAATTAAATGATTCTGAAGAGCGCACACGTGGGGTTTTTTCCTCCTTAGCGCATGAAACGTTGCTTTAAAGTGGCACTATCACCGATTGAAATGCGAACGGAAATACCGTGGCGCCATCTAGCGACATTGATATTGTTAGCCTTTATAGCAAGCGCGCAGGTGTACGAGGATGAACCAAATTTTCACTCAATTTATTAAGGATGCCGTGGCTTGTTTGTTTCGTTAAAAGAAATACCGTTACGCATTCCTTCGCTTCGTGCAAGCAAACGCTAGATTGTACTACACAGCGCTAAATGTTGTCATAATTCGTCTGCTTTCAATCGGTGATAATGCCACTTTAAGTCGTAGTCTACCAAAAAATTCCGCAAATAAGAATCTGAAAAATTTGAATTTCGGGTACAAACGTTAGGCCGCTAAAAATTAATTAAATAGTTCTCACGGGTAGTGCAACAAAAAAAAAATGATGCGGGCGTGCGACTTTTTTTTATTTACGATTTTTCAGATGTGAGAATGCCTTTTTTTTTTTACCAAACCAAAAAAATTCCAATAGCAGAAAATTTTTGGATGGAGTACAATACCTACGTTTTAATTTCAAGTTCAGCCACATTCAGAGTGTAATTGTTACACTTTATATAATCGTCTTTAGATTCAATTTTTTAGTTGTGACACGCCTCTAAACGGCTTTAGAATCCTTTCGACGCAATCATACGAATGGCGCTCGTGCTGATAAGGCCATCGGTTCCTGATAGTGTTAATGAAACCGTTGACCCTCACCAAACACTTACAGGAACCGATGCAGTGGCGGAACAAGTACGATTCGGGCCCGTGCATAAGTTTACCAAAGGGGGGGCGGCCGCCGCGCGTGGTCCCCACCCAATAGAAGAACATTTATAAAATATGCGGAAGAACATATAATTTTTTTTATTTATTTTCAAAAGGCTCCTACCTTAAAACTTCTCAGTGCATGACATTTTATTTGCATGATCATTGCTCAAAAGTCCACCCTACGACCGTTTTTGCTCAGCAAAAATTTGATGTGTTTGCTGGGCAGAAAGCTCGTAGAATGCAGCTAAAGTAATTATTGTGTATTTTTTTTTTATGTGGTGATTGTTGGCTATTGGCTTTTCTTGGGTTTAGGGCTTTTTCGTTTAAATTCATCTGCAATTTTGCATTCTGATTCGGTACTGTGTAGGGCCCTTGCAGGGCTCCTCTCCTCATATGCCAGGTCCCGTGTTTAGCTGAACACCCTGAACCGATGGCCATACCAGCCCGAGCCCCATTCACATGATTGCCTCGAAAGGAATCTAATGGCCGCTTAGAGGTGTGTCAAAACTAAAAACTTGGATGGAAAGTTTATCCAATGTGCAACTTTAGCGTGAACCTGGCGGAACTTGGCATTAAAACGTAGCTACACGTTATACTCCACAACGAAATTTCAGCTATTGGAGGTTATTTTTCTTGTTTGGTAAAAAAAGTTATCATTCGCATCCGAAAAATCGTGAATAAAAAGTAAAAACGAAAAAAAAAAAACGCACACTGCGTATTTTTTTTTTTTTTTTGCAATTAATTTTTAGCGGCCGAAATCCAACTCGGGGTTCACATTTTTTCAGATTCCTTTTGTGGACATAATGTGCGCAAATATGACAAAATAAGCCAATTAAACATTAGAACGAAAATACGACTCAACAAATAATTGACTCAATTTTTAAAAATGTTATTTCTTTGTAACGTAAGTGCAATACCACGACATCTTACAAGCACACCTTGTTTTTTTTTCTTTGTTGTTTTTTATTTATTTATTTTGGCACTTTTCGCGCTCAGGACGTCACATTACTTGACTGATTTTAGGACCGTAGTGTAACGAAAAACTAGAATTGGTAAAAAAAAAAAAAAATGGTGCACGATTGCAGCGTCTCTTAGTGACCGAAAATTGATTTTGAAGGTAAATATTTGCAAAACCCAATCTGTTGGAAACCCGAATTGCCAGTCTGTACTTCCTCCTTGGCTTCTTCCCTTCCTTCTAGACTGTCACATTACTTATGGGCTTTAAGATCACAGTATACGAAAAAACGACCATAAAGGAAGAAAAAAAACTACTGCTGCAATGTCAAATAGAATAGCGAGCTACGAGGCTTGTTCGTCCGCATCATAGAACAGCGATAGTATTTAACGCTCAGGGATGCAGTCTGGCAGGTAGTTGTAAGGCGGGGAGGGGAGGGGATTGGGTTTGAAGGAGAGGACGGAGTAGTATTACCTGTAAGACCGGCCTAGACCTAACCACCGTTAAAAAAAAATTCAATAGGAAAGAACTAACAGTAAGAAGGGCCTTAAAATCACAAAACACACATTGAAAAAAAGAAAAAAAACCGGTCCTGTGAGGCTCACAGCCGATGTCTGCACCTCGAATGGTTAGGTAGGTGCGATAAGCCGGAGCTGGAGGAGGGAAAAAAATGAAATTATTTTAAAATGGTTGTATAGGTGTGGTGTAGTGTAGCTACGAGATGGGGATATCAAAACCAAAACTGGTAAAAGGGACCGCAGAGTGCAGAATGGTTCGGCCCTTCAAAGGAGTGATATCAATACTCCAAAGCATTCGCCAAGTTAATCGCACCGACTAATAGTTCGTAGGTTAAATGAACGAACAACTATTCGTAACAACTTGACGAAAGTTTTGGTGTGTTGATATCACCGTTTTGAAGGGCCGAACCATTCGGAACTTGGCTGTCCCTTTTACCAGTTTTGGTTTTTGATATGATATCACTTATTTAATTTTTTATTTGTGCATTAGACACAACTCAACTACCCTGCATATGTGTAATAAAGTACCACCTCAACGTGGTCTTTTTCCAATATTTTAATTTTATATCACTCCTTTGAGAGGCCGAACCATTATCAACTTGGTCGCATCCTTATCAGTTTTTGGTTCTATTTTTAATTTCAAAATTTTTTTTAGTTAGTTCATATCACTTCTTGGAGGGGCCGAACCATTCTCAACTTAGTGGCCTCTTCACCAGTTTTTGGCTTTGGTTTCAATACACCACCTCTGATTCAAAACGCTTAACGAGTCAAGTAGTAGCATCTGGATTTTAAATCGTAGCAAGTGCATGGGAAATAAACATTCGGTGACGGCCTACACTCGAACCATTTTTTTTTTTTGGGGGGGGGGGGGGAAACAGTTTAGTAACATTTTCCATGTACTTATAGTGTCTAATTAGATTGATGTTAATTACAGCCATGTTTGTCTAATTCGTAAGAGCTTTAACACAGCTGTGAATTTCTTCTAGCTACTAAGGAACGAAAAAAAATAGTAATTTCCATTGCTTTCCCAGGTAAATTGTCCACTTAACATAAGTTGATTTAAATCGATGATTTTTCTCGTTGATTTAAATCGTGAAATCAAATTGATTTATTTCAGCTATACCCCTGGCACACACCGTAAATCGAATGCACGTGTTACTCAGGCAGTGCGCAATCAGAACAGTGGGGGACGCAAGTCTGTCCCCCATTCAGAACCGCTATAAACTCTTTGCGGGAATGAAGCTTCGGGTGTGCGTTCGTACCACTGCTCGTGTGCTTACAACACAGTGCGCTCTATGTAAGTGCGCTCCCACACCGTAAGTCGCAACGCTATAAGGGGAAAGGAAAGAGTGGGAAATTTCCTCAAATAGTTCCCCAAGGTCCCCTGAACAAAACCAAAAAAAAAAAAATTCTTCCTTTCCCTCGTAAAAATTCTACTTCGAAAGAAGTTGTCGAAAGAAATAACTGAGTCTTCTATCGTATTTGACTAAAAATGGACGGTGGAAAATTTCTGCGGGAGAAGTAGAATTTCTACGAGGGAAAGGAACAATTAATCATTGCAACTTGTAAAATAATGTAACTTCTAAGTCGCAATGGTAACAACGTAACGGAAGGGAGTTTCAATAATGCGAGGACAGACTATTTTGGACCACAGTCAGTGAGAAGAACTACAAAGAGTTGAAAAAAAAAAAGTCTTCAAATGAGCCTCTTGCCGCCCCATCCTCCACTACAAATTCCTAGATCCACCCATGTGGGTCCTTTCTTCCCCACAAGTGGCGGAAAGTTCTGTACGACTCGAAAAATTAATTTTTTTCATCTATATATTACATTTTTGCACACTCCTGGGGGCTTCCATTGTAGCAGTATGCCATATTCTGATCTGCGTGTTCATCACACAAGTATTCTCTCTTGTCTGCCTGTTTGGCTTATCAAAACCTATTTGATTGATCTTTTAAAAGACATAAAGTGCACTAATTATAGCAAGAATTTATAGGGTTGGGGAGTAGAATTTGTGACTGAGACCCATACTGAAACGCCTTAGATACATTCACATTAGTGCAGTCTTAGTTTATAGATGGCGCCACGTGTTTTATTTGGGAATTTCTACTCAGTTTTTAGCCTAAAATTAAACTAAACTAAACGAAACTAGATTATATGTAATTATTATTTAGCCTAGCTTAGTTGTAATTTAGTTTACTTTAGATTTGGGCTGAAAAATGAGCAAAAATTACCAGATACAACACGTGGCGCCCTCTGAAAACTCGGACTGAACTAATGGGGATGAATCTAACGTGTTTCAATAGGGACTTTTAGAGTTACAAATTCTCCTCCCAAACCCTATAAATTCTTGATTATAGTAACCTGCGTTGTCTCGCATCCTTTACCAGGACAGTTTTCAAACAAACAAATTAAACCTACAAGCTTAAGTTTTAACTTAAAAAAAAAAA
>JAHWFP010080132.1:115437-125595 GCA_023313725.1 Lithobius niger
GGTGTTAAAAGTTGTTTTATGTAATCAGAAATTCCGTATTAGGAGGTTCGTTACAGAGCGCGTCTAAACTGTATTGTTTTGGGACAACAAGAGTAAGTCGATCGCGTGCGACGTTACACGTTAGGTCTAAATATAGCTGAATGATTGTGGCGTGATGACGTCGATGGTTTGGTTGCCATATTTATCAATGGAAAAGTAATAAAAAGTTCAGTCTTAATCCTCAAACCGGTTAACTGAATGCTCAACTTAAGCTGCTCGTTCTTACTCCGCCTCTCACGTTCGCCACTGTGACGTCATTAAAGTTTATCATGTGTTCGTGAATGTCATATATGGAGACAAACGAGCAGTTCATAAGTTCGCGAAAATAATTGGGTCTAAATTAATTATCAAACAAACTGTGTTGTCAGATTTCGAACCGCCTCTATACTGCGCAGTCTCATCCGGGACTGGGAAAAATGACATAAGCAGATATCATTGTCCCTTGAGCCTTTTTAAGTTGAAAATCGCAAGAAAAGAAATCTTATGAGCCTCACGCTTCGCTCTACCGTGGCTCTTCCAAAACTTTTTATTTTCTTGGAGGGCTGGGGGGGGGGGGGGGGGGAGGAAAAATAATTGAAAATGTGATCCAAAATAAGCTACAGTGTGCGCGGCCTATCTTGAGTTCTCTGCAAAACGAACACAGATAATCGATTGTACGTTTTCAGTAGCAGAGTGCCTTGTTGATATCCAAAATGGTTACAAAAATAATGGCGGCCATCGATTAAAGCCACCCGATCCAGGAAGACGTAGCCGCTCACAAAATACTTGCAGGACTCAAGATACGCCGCGCACACAATAACCTCTTGGGAGAGATACAATGGTATCCAAAATAAGCTATAAGAACCCCCTCCCCCCTCCCCACACACACCCCGAGCCTTGTAAGCACACTCATTTGCATCACGTTTAAACGTTTAGAGAAGCGCAACGATGCTCTGGTTCAGAAGACAAGCAAATATTAGGCTAAACATGACCCTTTCTTAAGCACTACTTGGTGGCAGGAACGGATTAAGGTGTCTCGGGGCTCTGGACAAAATTAAAAAAGGGGCGCCCACACTACTCTTCCTACTATCAACCTTCACGAATGTGAGTTGGGTGGCGCTCCCATTTGACCAGCAGATATTAAAGGGATATACCTCCCAGCGCCATTTTTCTCGATCGTCCACACCAAGTACGGCCCCAAAGGTCTATATTTCCTTACCGTTAGTCTTTCCCTTGCTAAAAATCCTTTTTAAAATATGGCGTCTAGGAGATTTTCTGTTGAATATAATGGAACTTTATTTACTAACGACCCGTTACTAAATGATGCATTGCGCGCGTACAATAATCATGACGTTTCATCTCCTAATTTTCTAATAATTACCATGAGATCTAAAATCTAATAGACTAATGCGGTAAAAATTAAAATTAATTATTCCAATAGATCGCCGAAGCAAAATTATAAGACACTAGCCTAGAAAATTATAAATTGTGATTTTAAAATACGAGAATCATTCCGGTTTGTGACGACACAATCGTTGATTTGATTCTGTCTCGTGTACTACTCCCAAAGCTAACAGAGACAGCAGCTATGCGAGGAACGCAGCTACCACTCCAGCCGACCTTGGCACTGTAATTGCTCGGATGACGATCTGCGCGTAGCTGTAATTTGGCACGCGGAAGGTTATAAGGCAGGCCGGGTGTCCCTTTAAAATTCACTCATATAGTTGTTTATTACTTACTCGCCATCGCCATTTAGAAATAGTTTTAGCAGGTGTGTTAGCCACTTAATTTTTAAACACTGTTTTCAATAGTCTAACTCGCCAATCAGGTAAAGAGGCTAGTAACAATATTGCATGCTTGGTTGGCTAGCCATTGTAAGTCTGCACACAACGACACAAACCGCTTGTTTCTAGCTAGTACAGTTCCTGAGATGTGACAATTTCAGCATCAGGGTTTGTTGAATCAGCGCCGTTATATCCAGCAGGCTAAAAATCAAGTCGCCGGTTGCTGAATTTCCCTCGCCATTTGACGAGTGGCGACCGACATTGGTGAAGGTTGCCAACTATTTTTATGCCTTCTCCCAAAACAACCTCGCGCCCCCCTTACCAAAAAAAGAACAACTTAAAGGGACACCCGGCCTGCCATATAACATTCCGCCTGCCTTATAACAGTTCGCGCTGGTCGCCTTCCGCGTATAAACGAACACAAAGGTCATCTGAGATAGTAGCTGCGTTCTTCGCAGCGAAAGAACGTAGCTACTGTCTCATTTGGCATTGTGCCTAATGGACGAACTAGCATGAACGCATTAATCGTGTCGTCACAAACCGGAATGATTCTCGCATTTTAACATCACAATTTATAATTTTCTAGGCTAGTGTCTTATAATTTTACTTCGGCGATCTATTGGAATAATTAATTTTAATTTTTACCGTATTACGCTTTTAGATTTTTGATTTCATGGTAATTAATAGCAAATTAGTACATGCACACACAGAGATGAAACCTCATGGTTATTGTAAGCGTGCAAAGCATCATATAGTTACTGGTCGTTCGTAAATAAAGTTCCATTATATTCAACAGAAAATCTCCTAGACGCCACATTTAAAAAAGGATTTTTAGCAAGGGAAAGACTAACGATAAGTAAATAGACTAGGGCCGTACTTGATGTGGAGGATCGAGAAAAATGGCGCTGGGAGGTATATCCCTTTATAGGTATACATTCCTCCCGATTGGCTTTCGTGTACGGCCCAGTTTGGCAACATGATTAATTCAGACGTATGTAAAATGTTGTAAAAGCATTAACTTTTGGCTCGTGAAAAACAGGGCTGTAACATTCACTCTAACCTGTGTAATTGTCGCAGAAGCATTCTAGTAGGATTCTCGAAATCAGTGAGTACGTATGTCCTTTTAAAATATGTAACAAATTTCCTTACTTTTTTTTCACTTTTACCAGGTTTGACAAAAAAGTGTGCGGGCACGTAGGATGTGTGTGGATTTATAACGCCTTTGTTTAATCTTTATTTAAATGTAATTGTTTCAAAAAACCTTTGGAATCTGTTAGATGAGAAAAGACACGAATAAAAATGTGGTTAAATGAATTTCTCTAAGAACATCCCTTTCAGAGTTTATTACAGGTAAAAAGTTTCAAAGCCATTGGTCGCTGACATCTATTTTGATGCAGTTCAGTCAAGGAAACGGCATATTTCTCATCAGGCGCAGGTAAACTGTATCCTCAATGTTGTTCATAAACGGACTGGAGTATAAACAAAGCTTATAAACACAGACTGGATTCTTGTGTTTTTGCGATTCGTTAAGACCAGGTAAATTATGAGCCTGTCGGCTTTTAAAGTACTTAAGAACTGTTTCGTAGAAAACTGTTATAAAATTATTAACGGGGCGTATAACAGAGTTCCGAAGATCTAGTGACTCGGCCGAACGACAGATGCTACTACAATACATGTGTTTTCCATTGTGTTTGTAATATTTTGTTCGAGATATTTACGTAACCACTTCACCAACATGACGTCTACCCTTGCTCCATTCTTATGATCTGAGCGCTCTGCGAACGACTTCCACCGATCTGCATAAGCGCATCTGGATAGATCTGCCACCACGTCCGAGATTTGGTGTATAAATGATAAAAGAAGTGTCCGTTTGTTTCGAAACATACGAAATTGGCAGTAATGGAGTTTTTTTTTTTACCACTTATAATTACTTTCCGCGTTCTTCAGACTGAACGAACTTTCACTATGACGTGTTATGGCAAATGGATTTGTGTTGTTCATGTAGTACTTGGAGCCACTAGACTTATAGTCGGGTTCGCTTACCGCCGCTACTAAAAATCAACTGATCCATCCATCGCAAAACGCGAATATCTCCGAAAATATCTGAGGTACGAATTTTATCTACAAACTCTCGAATTTACATCAAAATTCCCTTGTCATGCAATTTCAACCAAAATCGGAACAAAATTGTTGATGTTATCGTGTTCCAAACAGACAAACACCCAGCCAAACACACACAAACTCAGTCGAGCATGAGACCTCGCTTGGCGAAAAAGATGCAGGAGACCAGACGAACTGTTCGAAAGTGACACGCCAATCTGACAATCATTTTTGGTGCCCTAGACGCTCCCCCTACTGCGCCTGCGCAAACGCGTCACTGAGCCCCAGTGTGCATCTTTGCTTCGTCATTACCAGCCGTTACTTCTTCCTTTATTTGACTCACGAGTTATAATGTAAGCGACGCGAATCAGAACTACACACTTGCTCCGACGAAACGTCTTGCGTTTTGTGAACTTGTTGTCTATGGATACTGGAATTTGAATTTGAATTTATGAACGTAGAGCCTCGGCCCAAAACCATAACCGACAATAACTACAACTAGTTTTTCTTTTCCCGTCGTGGTCTTGTAGGAAGCCACGGTTTATACGCTGCCCCGACGGCTTATTGTCGCGTTGTCGTAATCCGTGGCGGTGTAAAAAAAACTTTATCTCGGCCGGCTTTGCATTGGTATGCTTGGTGTCTGGCGTTCTCGGTAGACGTCGCCTCCACCGAAGCACACTCACCACACGCCCCATGGCGACTTTGTTCGATGCTGATAGCTTTGGCGCCGAAGTGCTTTTAACAAATTATACCAAAGACTTTGGATCGGGAACAATTTTTGGCTACTTAGTAGACTGCCCCCCAAAATTTGGTTGTATTATTCCAGAGCTTTTTAGTTTCCAGAATGATACTTCCAAATTTTTTTTCTGTTCTGCCGACTGAGTATGAAAAAATTTGCGAAAATCATCTGCTCAATATTTTTCACGTTTTTCTATCTCGAAGGTTTAGAGCATGGAATTCCTATCCCAAAGGTTTAGATACTCCAAGCATGCCTCGAAAATATGTAACTACTCAGGGTGTGGAGATAGAATGCAAGAGTAACCTTAACTCAAATTCACTCCTTACTGCACAGCTAGAGGACTATACAGAGAGTAGCACATGTTAGGCATTGGTTCCAAGTTACAGCTTGCACCAGCCCTAGAAATCATAAGAGGAGCAACTTTTCGAGTTATACCACCAAACACCAACTGAGCATCCTCTGTCCAGCTTGAGATTTTATACCCGCTGGAGCAGAGGATTCCCGCCAAGATTTGCGTTAGGTGACCATCTGACTGCAGCGATCCGGTTCCAACGGCTGAGCAATTGGGCGGCAATTGGACGGGCGCGCTGCAGCTCACGTAATGACAAGGTGCACCGCGAAGTGTTGGCTTCGTGTAGCGTCTTGCCATTCATGTAAACAGCCGGTTATACAATACGTAAAATAAGTAGGAATGGAGCATGTAATTACATTTTTACGTTGATATAATACATTTAAACAGGATTCGCCTTTGTAGCTGCATCATGGGCTGCCTTCGTAGGCTCCATCCTGGCTTTTGTTGGTGTTGTTTGGTACCGAAGCGGTGTCATCACGGGCTTCTTTGTGATTGGCTTTCACAGTGCGTGTACTGACCCTCGCGTATGGTTTGGCGCAAGCGAAATATATATGCTGGATAGATGGATTCATAAGAGAGAATGGGAATAAATGAACGAATTCAGTATACAGGCTAGCCGCACCCCACGAAACATAGGCCGTACAAAAATGACCGTACACAAAGTTTGCTTTTTTTTTGTCACATTTTGTTACAACTGTTGCAGACCTTCTCTAAAAAAAAAAAAAACATTAGAAACGTCCAGCTCTCCCTCCCACATCTTCGTTAACGATGATGAGGGAGACCGTAACAACTGACGTTTTTTTCCCCATTTTGGTGGCTTCCCCCTCTCCGAAACTCGCACTAAAATGTTGAGTTAATTACAGGTGGGAGCCGTGCAAAATGATTGTCATGTAAGAAGGGTATCATGTTAAGAAGGGTTTCACAATTCACACCCCTCCCCACTCTTACGTCACGGTTATTTGTGTTTCGCCCTGATTATAATTATCTGAATATAAAAAAAAAAAAAAAAAGATTTCAAATCATCGCCCAAGAACAGTTGTAGCCAATCATACGTTTGCCACACGTTCTAGAACTCCTTGCGTAAAAGTAAAAGGTAAGTAAAAGGTTGTAGAATTTCGACGCCAAAACATAGCAAGCTTTATGCAATTTTTTAATGCGAACGAACTTTCGGCAGAGTAACAAGCACAGCACTTTCATTCCCCGTACTGTAAATTGTAGAGCATCAGAATACATGATGTTTTGATGTCAAATACGTAATTTAAAATTTTTTTTAGTATCAGTAGTGAGATCAGGTAAACCACGCGGAGCCAGAATGGTGCTGGAAACTGAAGGCTGCCATTTTGGGGGTAAAGTAAGAGAGATCTATATAGATTCGCATTTTTCCGTAAGAATTTCGTGGAATTAGCTGTCACAACCGACGTATTATGCGTATATAGCTACGATGAATAAAGTGACATCGCTCAGAATTTTCTAAAGTTACCGAAATAAAGTATTACTGGTTTTAATGGGAAACAAACTGGTTACAGCGCCATCTAGATCTCGTGTTGCTCACCTAGCTCAATCTAATCGTCTTTTGCTTTGCCTAGCAACGGTTTGGCTTCCGTGGCAACCAAAGCCCAAAGCAATGCGAGACGGAATGTATAGCCTACACCCCAGCGCTTTTTTTGATTGGAAGCTTTTGCCCCAACCCCGACGCAGCAATAATCCGAGCACTTTAAAATCAAGCTATCGGATCCGTAGTTAGAAAACAGCAGTTTGGGGAAAACAAACTCTACAACTATCTCCGTACTGGATCTAAATTTATCCCAAAATAGATTTACGTGCTGTACAAGTTTACGACATTCTGCTTCTTAAACGTGAATGCAAGAACGTCTGGGAGCTGCTTTGCCCACGGGTCCGAAATAATAAAATGGCCCCCACAAACTCCAAAGTGTCGTATCTAGTTGATAACAGGAGTTGAATAAAGGAGGAGTCTTGGGAAGCTGGAGGAGTCTTGGAGTTCTCCCACAACTCTTTGTCTTTTTAGAGCAGGGACGGAACTGTGGGGAGAGGGTACCCGTTGGACGGTAAGGCCAGTCCGTCCCTGGGTGATTGATCAGAAGCGGAGAATCGTAACATTGTACCGTACCGCCACTTACTGTTCCATGAATCGCCAAATTTTGAAGAAGCAAGGGGAATTTCAAGAAAGACTAAGTTAAAGCAACAAATGCAATTTTTGCCCCCACCCCCATGGAGATTGGCGAACAGTTTACCATACATATTTTGGCCAACCTAGATTAACCGTTGGACCGCACTGAACTAACCAACAAGAGTGATATCTTGTAGTGCCCTCGAACCGTATGAAAAGGGTAAGCGTCTTTAAATGTTTATCAGTCTGTCATTATCCACATTGAACCCATTCTCGGATTGATTTCATATTTTCTACACGCATTCTGTGCCCTTTCGTGGATTTCAGTTCGAGCAAGGGGTTTTTGAGATTTTGACCGTCACTCTCAACTATTAAAATTAATCAGACGTTATGAATCAGACATCATTAGTCAGACACTAGTTATTATCATTACAAACAAAAAAGTCAAGTGTGCCGTAAAAAAGGGGTTATATGATTGAAGTTTCATTTTACTTGTTAAAATGTACACGGATAAAAATTGGTGATTTCTAATTGAAATAATCAAATGTACAATTCAGAAAATTGCATCTGTTTAAGTGATGTTGTGCTTTACGTAACGTATATGATTGGTCAAGCACAACATCACTTAAACAGATGCAATTTTCTGAATTGTACATTTGATTATTTCAATTAGAAATCACCAATTTTTATCCGTGTACATTTTAACAAGTAAAATGAAACTTCAATCATATAGCCCCCTTTTTTACGGCACATTTGACGTTTTTGTTTGTAATCCGTGTACGGCTATGGTGTCGCGCTATAAAGGTTTATGCATGCAGTCGATTATTGCATGCACGAAGAATGGATCTGGAGTTTGCCGAGTGGCATTGTTCCCTAAATAAATGGTTAAAACAATGTAAAACAATCAAAATGATCGTTTAGGGTCCCGTAACTCCGGAATGGATCGACCAATTGAAAAAGTGGTCCCTGTAAGGTTGAAGCCCAGGGAAATTTCTGGTTCAGATCATGTTTCAGATTTTAGGTAGGTGCAGTAGTTTTTTTCTGAAACCGTGTCAGCCAAGAAGAAAAAGAACAAGAACAAGAACCAGAACAACAACAACAACAAGTGAGCAGTTTTCAAATTTACGTGTGGCTTCCTACGTTTACTCTTGCACGGAATTGCATAAAAGTTGGTGTAAAGTTTGGAAAAGTTGCTATCTACTATCTGGCCAAGTTTGGTCGAAATATATTGAATAGAAACGGAGAAATTAATAGTTGAGTTTTGCTGGAGAGAGGACTTAAATCATATATATATATATATACACGGCTATCGCCCTGTATGATACAAAAACCCCAATAAGGGTTAAGGGACCCATCCAGTTTACGCCATATAAAGTAGTGATATCAGAGCCAAAATGGCTGACACCAAGTTTGTGGTCCGAACCATGATCACTGAAATTTGACTGACAATCACCAAGATGTCCATTAAGGTTGAATGAGCAGGTTTGGTACGGAAAACTTGGTAGCAGCCATTTTGACACGTACATCACTACTTTATATGGCGAAAACATGTTGGGCCCCATTACCCTCATGGGGTTTTTGTGTAATATCACCCCTTTTGGTGGTACCTTGATGAAAATATTGGTTATGAGCGCCTTATGAAAATGTAGTTGTAAATCCTTTCTTGAACAGCCTAAGAAAATCGTAACTTCGGTATAACTGATGGTCGCTGATTTAATTATATTTCCAATTAACTACCCATTGCTTTACATTTGTAAAACAGAACAAATGACCACGACAAGTTAGTTAGTTTAGTTTAGTTCATCTCTGTGTTAGATAAGTTGCAATATAATTAGATTTAATTGTGAAACGGAAACAATAAGTTAATGGAGTTACTTTATATGGCGAAACTTGTTGGGCTCCTTTACCCTTACGGGGTTTTTGTTTGATATCACCCATTTTGGTTGTTTTCTGGAATTCCTTTGGTAAAAATATTAGTTGTGAGCTACTTACGAAAATGTAATTGTAAATCATTTCTTGAACAGCACTAAAGAAAATCTTAACTTTGGTATTAATGGTCACTGATTAATTATATTTCCAGTATAGTGTCATTTGCATTACATATAAGACAGAAATAATTGTTGTTGTTTTTTTACTTAAGGGAACCGAACCTAAACTGGGTTATCTGCACAACTGTACATAACAAGAGGGAAGAGTTAGGTGAAGAAATTCAAGCGGAAAACCCACGACCTTTGACATGCCACAATCGACGTGAGCACGAGACACCACACAAACAAGTTTTTTTTAGTATTTTGCTTTCAGGGTACACGAACCCAAACTGAGTTATCAGCCCCACGACGATGAGAGGGACAATTAAGCACAAGTGAACACGATAAGTTGGTTTGGTTTATTTTTTTAGGGTACACGAACCCAAAAACGTCACTAACTGAATCTCGCTCGTGTATACCCTACCACGAGAAATAGCTGTGCTATAGCTCAGACGCGTTCACCGAGTGGGGTCACCCTATCAAAGCTACGTATAATCCAAGCTCTCTGGGCGCTGCGGCCTCTTGTTCATATTCGCGTTTTAGTCGATCATTGTACGTGCAAGGTGCACAGGGCGGGAGTCTTCAGCGGGAGAAGTGTTTGGTGCAAACAAGGTGTACCCACGATACGCTTGTTTGTACCAAACACATCTTGAACGAAGACTCCCGCTGTGCACCTTGCACGTATAATGATCGACCGAAACACGAATCGTGACGTCTCATCAAGACATCAAACACCTGCCTTGATGAAGACGCGCAACAAATGAACCTTATTTATTATCATCATTAATTTTGTTGTTTTTTTTTTTTGAGTTAATAGCGCATAGACTTTCGTTTTGTATACAGTTGTAAATTACGTAGCCGAATTACAGCCGTGAGCCAAACGGGGTATAATTTTCATATAAAATTTTCACGTAAGTTAAGAATGATCTTTAGGGGCTTATAATTGCAAATAAATAGCTTCAATAAAGAAGCCGACGTGATGATATGTTCAGCGGGGGGGGGGGGGGGGG
>JAHWFP010080132.1:125695-172894 GCA_023313725.1 Lithobius niger
GGGGGGGGGTAAAATTCCCTAGGCGCCATGTAAAATAATAATTCATTTCAGCAATTTTAGTGCCTGTAAAAAACAAATTTTCAGTTTTTTTTACAGTTACAGTAAATGCCTTATTTATCTGTTTTTACCAAAAATACTCTTTAACTTCTGGTCTGGGGGGGGGGGGGGGGGGAATTAGCCCCGCCCCTTTTCCCCCCCAAAAAAATGTCATATTGTGCTGCTGCAACACGTACATTTGAAAATACGCACCTAGACTGGACTATATTAACCATCATCTTGCACTTAGCTCCGATAAACGTATCGCTAAGCATTTCAGCCGTACTATCCCACATCGCTCCTATCGCAATCTTTCTAAAATTATTACTGCAAAACAGAGCAACGCGAACTTGGCATCCTTGTCGACAATTTTCGACAAGGCTTCCATCGTTAGGCTGACTTTGCCATCGGCAAAGTTATGAAAAAGGCTTATTACATCTCGAAGTCTATTTTACAATAACCCGATCACTTGTTTCGGACTGTTCCACCACCTTTCTCAGGCCAATTCTTGAACATTGTTCACAAGTCAGCTGCAGACCTTGCTATTCAAGTTCTTTTCTTAATCGTCTTGAAAAATTTCCTATGATAAAGGTCTTAAGCGCTGAAACCTTCCAACTGTCGGTAATAGATTCAACTTCCGGCGATCTGATCATTGCTTACTAAATCCTATAAATCACCACTGATATCAACTTTTCTGATTTGTTTTGTTTTTTCCACTATTCGGACTACCGCTCATGACTATTAGACTGCTTGGTTTCAAATCCTTCCGTAACGTAAAGCATCGTTTCTTCACTGAAAGGTCGTTCCTTATGGAACTCTCTCCCTTCTTCTGTTGTTTCGGCAACTTCTGTCAACTCATTCAAGACTCACCTTGACCAAAATTTTGTAGTTTCACTGCTTTTTCTCTCTTTCTTTTCTGTTTTTTTTTTTGGGGGGGGGGGGGGGGTTAGCGTTTGGCTCGGTACCGTCTTTTTTCTATTTTAGTCTTTTAATCTGTCTTTATTCCCCTACCCCGTCTTTATTGTCCATTCTATGCCTTGCGGCTGGCGCTTGCTGACTGTCATTGTTCCCGAACTACAACGTTTAACCCCTAGACTAGCGGAGTCGCTCGCTTCGCTCGCTCATTCCGCCGCGTCTCGCTGCGCTCGAGGAGATTTCTTGTTGAAACTCGTATGGTGCTGACAGACACTCCAAGGAAAAAATTATCAAAATATGTTCAAGGAAGTGATCCAAATAATGTGCGCATTTTTCCACTACAGGATAAATATTTAGCCTATAACTTATTAAGAGTGTTTAAGGGAAAGTGCTGTCTCTGATGACAAACGCTGATTACCTTCAATACTTATCTACTATCTGGCCAAGTTTCATCTAAAAATGTTGAATAGGAACGGATATATTAATTGTTTTAGTTTTTCTGGAGGGAGGACTTCAATTATATGTCTACTCGGCCATCACCGCGTATGTTAAGAGTCGAACACTGCCTGTTCGTAATGGATAGCTCTTGGTAGCCTATTCTGTTGTGATCAACAGTCCCAGGAGCTCATAAAGAGTGCCTCCGATTGGGAAAGAGGAGTTTGAACAGTATTAAGGCTCTGCACTACCGAACGACGAATTACAGCGTCCAACTCGGCGGATTTTTGTACGGCGAACTCATACAGCAGAAGCAAAACGTCACATTCGCTGCGGAGCTCGCGTTTGGGGCCAGTCGTTTGCCTAGCTGCAAGGGGGTTGGATGTAAAAACAATGGCGTCTTTAGTCAATCCAGTGCTGTGACAGCGGATTTTTTAGGCCCAAACGTGCGGTATTTTTCAGCAATGGAATAGCTTTCTTTTCCGCTTTCAAACCTTAATAGACGTTTCGCAACATTAAGGCATTGTAAAAATCAACGTTGCTTTTATTATTCAGCTCATCCTGTATCATTTTGCATGGTAAGCATCTGTATATGTATGTAAGGTAAGCAAAAGCATGGTAAGCATATGTTACCAGACACCGGTCGAGTACAATGTCCAATCCCTAACGCTGCGAAACATGTATTAAGGTTGTAAACAGGAAACGTAAAGAGTCCACGTGCTGAAATTGCAGCAACCGCCAACATATCAAAGACGCGCGCTCAGGTACTAGCATTGCTTAAAAAGAGAAACACACCTTCTTTGGGAAAGCTTACTGCGCTCCCTCAGATCTCTTCGTTCACCTGTGGGCGAAATACGTCTTATACGTTGTCGGTTAATGCCTATATCAGTAGGCTTACACTGGTACAACTTATGTGCTATGAACTTGCCAAATGACTGATTTCTTGATATTTCGACTGCTAATCGCATTAGTCTTCATCAAAAGTACTTAATTAAGAGACTAAAAAAGGAAGAGAAGAAATGTTTTACAGTGCATTTTAATGTGTTTTTTTTAAACCTTTAAAACCTTTTAATTTTGTGCTTTTCATGAATGCGATTTAAACACTCGAAATATCAAGAATCAGCCATTTGGCTAGTTTATAGGAATTAAGTTCTGCCATTTACTAGTCGCAAATAAAAAAAAATAAACATTGGAATGAATTTAGTATAGCAAAAATAACGGCATCGAGCAAAAGGATAACATAAAGGTTCCCTGCCATTCCTGCCCCCCTCCCCCGCCTGTTTCTCTCGCGCCCATATTAAAAAAAAAAAAACCAACCACAACAAAAACAATCGAAGCGTGCCGTGAAAGAAGTTAAAATGGAAGCAGCAATAACGTGTTCAGGGAGAGAGTTCCAAACAGATCAGTTAACCATACGTTTTTATTTATTACTTTTTGGTTGATTGTTTACCTTCCTCCGTACCGAAGCTATTTTTCACAGCAACAAAACCGTGAAAAATGCCAGCTTTTTTCCTAAGTTAAAATTGATTTCCTTTTATGAAACAAATTTATTTCCCATGCTCCTTTCTTTCTGAAACAAAATGTGCTCCCGTCGTAGCATCCACAGACTGCAATGAAAGGCAATTTGAAGTCCCCGGATACTACGACGGGAACATATTCACTAGTCTTCTTAACTACAGCTTCGTTTCTAGCCTTTCTTTATAGTTTGACGTAGCATTTGAGGCCTTTCAACCCAGCACAAACTGGATTAACCAGCGCGCACACGGAAATAACCATCTTATAAATTGTATGCCTGTGCCGAATTTGCATAACCAAGCCACTTTCGAGGTAAAGGGGGATGATGCAGTATTTTGCATACGAAACTAACTTACGCTAGGCTTGTACTAGGGATGATGCTGTAGTTGACGTAGAGAAACAAGCTTATGCTAGGCCAATTATTTTGTTGAATCAGTTCGTATACCCCTTCACTACACCAGTGAACTGGAATTATTTTCAAGTGGAAAGAGCTGAAACGCCAAATTATTTTGTAAATTCAAGCCAACTCGGCAAATTCGAGATAACGTTAAAAAAAAACGAATAATTTTCCAGGTACAAAAAGTACTCTCAGTAAATACAAACACGAACTACAAAATGTTATTTAAATATTAAAAATGAATTAATTTTTTATTTGTTGCAACAGTCAGCATACGTGCGGATAAGTGTGATGAAATAGCACGTCTACTATAAGTAATGTTAAAAATACAACGCTCGTAAAAACACAACAGTCTTTAAAATACAGTAATGACCTTATTTAACGTAAATATATAATTTATTAAAATATAGCATTCTCGTAACGTGTTCTATTGTTAGCGCGGTGTATCTCGAGTCCTGTAAGTATTTTGTGAGCGGCTACGTCTTCCTGGATGGGGTGGCTTTAATCGATGGCCGCCATTGTTTTTGTAACCATCTTGGATATCAACAAGGCACTCTGCTACTGAAAACGTACAATCGATTATCTGTGTTCGTTCTGCGGAGAACTCAAGATAGGCCGCGCACACTTTAGGTATGCCATTGTAGAGAATGTTTAGATTCGCGTGCCAACCCTGACCACTCGATCCTGATTTGACACTTTATAATGCGCGTCAGTCTACGTCAACCGGAATTGACGCAGTCTGGCGACTGGTCCTGGGGCTTCGCTGTGCCGAGACCGAGACTACACGGGTCTCCGACCATGTAAGTCATTGGTTCCGGATGGTTACAGCGGCTCTAGGCTTGCAACCTTGATGTTGCACGTATCTCCAGTTGGCCTTGGCTAAAATAAACATTAAGCAAGGCTCACGTTACCATCATCGCTGATCAACAACCCTCCAGAGTTGCGTGCGGGGGGGGGGGGGGGGCATTAGCCCTGTCCTTTTTAGGATAATGCCCTTTTTTGCCCCCTTTTTTTTTGCCCTTAAATGTGCAGCGGTGATGTTTGAAGGGCCACAAAAGGCGTAAAGACAGGTGGAATGGGCCAAAAAAAGGCTGAACGGGCAGAAAAGAGGGATAAAACAGCTCGAAAAAAGTCCTCAGAATAAATGCTCAGAGTGTCCTTTTTAGTCTTCTGTACAGCCGTGCCGGCTGAGAAGACTAATGCAACGACTTTGTCCGTCCATCCGTCCGTCGCTTTTTCAACTTCGCAACGGTATCAGATAGAGACGACCATGGTATACAACGTTAGATTCAGTATGAGAAGTTAGTTAAATAACGTAGCAAATTAAAACATCGTTATTCCTTATATAGCTAATAGACTTCTTCGACTTCTTCTAAATTAAATAATAACATTGATCATCGAATTGAAATTCTAATATAACACGCAATAAAAACAATGAATTTTAGCTCGTCGCTAAAAGCAATAGTCTCGTCGCATTGTTGTAAGAATGAATAGGCTGACCGTCGAACCAAATTTCCCATTAAGCCCTAACCAGACTGGCTGCTCGCGGCTGCACGCCGACGCAGTATGGTGCAAAAAAGACTTCAATATTCGTCCGTAACGCAACACCAACCACACGATTACTGTAATTTTGACCTTGTAGGCACGTAGTTACGCATAGCTCCGCACGAAATTTTCTTCTGTCTGGAGAGGCCTTTAGGCATATCTGCTACTTACGAAATTAAAACTGCATTAAAAAAAGTTAGGCCTAAAAAATAAAAATTAGGCCTAAAATCACGTAACCACGGCAACGTCGAGTTGATACGAGTCGCTGTTGGCTTCATCAACAGCGTCTCTCTCTTCACTTCCCTGCGACCATTGATCTATATAGACTACGTTGCGTATTACGTTGTACTGTAACTGTGTGTATGAAGGCGCACCGTGTTGCAAAAATGAATAAGCTTATTATACAATCCAAATCTCCGTTAGCTGCTACTTAAGAAATTAAAACTGCTGGTTAAAATTAATCTTAAAGCTGACAATTATGCCTAAAATGTAAAATAGGCCTAAAAGCTAACACATTTTTAACCGACAAGTCTGATGGTTTCTGCATTTAGATTAGTATAACAGATATAGATGTTGTAGTATACGTGACAGAGGTGTGTGCCTCAACATTGGAAGTGGAGGAACTGTACAGAAGACCGGCGCGACTAGGCCGTCGCTGTAGCCGCTTGTTTTAAGAGTTGCTCCTGCCCTCAGAGGGTCTGTGCATGCTACTGATCCTCCACCTATCATTTATAGTGTTTGTACTCTAACAATGCTTAACCAAATGTATCTCGTTTTATTTGTTATGTTCATTGCACCGCACAATTGTAAGTACAATCCAAGGTCCAGTCCATTGTTAACCGGTCTGTAGGGCTTCGTCGGGCAGATGACCAGGAGTGGTTATCGTTTGCTGCAAAACCCTCTGAACCCTTTTCGCCTAGATTTAAGCTGGTCGCTAGCTAAGACTCAACATTCATTCTATTCCTGAGGTACTAGCTTTTTTCGATCTTTATTTACCAAACCTAACCCCAACTTTCCATTTAGCTTGTTTATTTAGGGAGCTACGTGACGTGTCATGTAAACCAAACTATTTAGCCGTTTAACTCTTGGCGGGCAAGCAAATTCCCATCCATAAATATTCAGACGAACAAACATCGAACCATAATGGCATAAATAAGTTTATACCATTATTTGATTTCCCTTGTCAGTTAGCTTTAACTTGATCAAGTAATGTGTTCAGCTAATCTTCCTCCAGCCGGTTGACACAAGTTAAGCTCGAGTGATCTCGGTTTACGACCAGAAACTTGGTGACGACCATTTGGGCTTTTATATCACTACTTTCTACGGAGAAACCTTGGCTGTTTTAAGCATGATATGAACAAAATAGTAATTATCGTATGAACAATGGGTGCGATACGATTATTGTTCGCGCGGCGTATCTTGAGTCCTGTAGTATTTTTTTGAGCGGCTACGTCTTCCTGGAGGAGGCCGCTTTATTCGACGGCCGCCACTGTTTTCGTAACCATCTTGGATATCAACAAGGCACTCTGCTACCAAAAACGTACAATCGATTATCTGTGTTCGTTCTGCGTTGAACTCAAGATAGGCCGCCGACACTTTAGTGTGTTTGTCAGTTTTTTGTTTATTTTTTTTAATTTTTTGTGTGAAATGAAATCAGACATCCTACGGTGTGCGCTTCGACAGCGGCCATCAATGCACTATTGAATGGTTACAAATTACCAATTTAGCCGACCAGACCCAATCAGATATCGATACCTTACATACGCATTTTTCGATGCCGATTCGATCTAACCACTAAATTTCCATTATTGGTCCAAAACTTTGTGGTCAGGTCCAAAATATGACGTCCAGAATGACATAGCGTCGGAGACAATGACCAGAACAAGCCGCATAGCTGTTTGAAGGTGCGTGGTAGTCACTCACACTACCATGGCTGGCAGGTCAGGTGTGGACTTTGCCAGAGTCCCCTCTAGTTGCCGATCGGATCAGTTTTAAGCCACTAAGGGAACTCTGCAATCGGTCGTATTAAAATACGAATAGATGCCACCAAGATTTTATAAAGAGTTAGTTCTGTACGAACGAGAAGTGTTGGACAGACTGTGTTAAGCTCTGTGCCAGTGTAGGAAGGTTCACAGCGACCCACTTGGCGAGTTTTTGTAAGAATAAGAATAATTAAAATATGAATAATTTAATTCGTACTAACGCGAATGGGAAGGAGGAAGGGACGATGTTACTGACTCCCTCCCAAGTTTAGAAAGACGATTTTAAAACTCCAAAAACATGGAGATAAAAAAGAACTAGGTTTAATTATATCGGCGTTAGTTATACAAGGATGAATATTAAAACAAAATGGATACGACATGATTAAAACTCTTTCCTAAAAATGAAACTCATTTTAACATGAATAATTATTTGCGTCAAAATCGGAATTTAAAAATAATAAATAAATTCACAATACAAAATCCTCCTTAGGATTCTAAAAAAAAAAAAAAAACGTTCAAATGCGGCGTAAAAACTTGGCTAACTCATGCAGTAGAAGGCTGCGTTTAAATGAAGTAACAGAAGGGGCCTCAACAGTAGCACTTGGAAGAAAGCTCCAGGCTGTTGCAACGCGGTTAGCAAAAAAAAAAATTTCTACAATCAAGCTTTGCATTATTGACCACACGTTTAAATGTATGACCTCTAGTTTTAGAGTACTTTCACTTTCACTTTTCATCACTTTTGTACTTGGATTTAACATTTTGCACTTTAATTTAACGTTAATAGATTTCAAATTAGCACTCTGGGCTTTCGATTTAACACACTTGCACTTGAATTTAATTCTTAGGCACTTGAAATTAAAGCAATGAAACAAATTCTTCGAACTATTTAATGTTTTAATGATTAAACAAAATTATGAAATTATAAAAGTTACGAAACAAAATGACAAGATTATAAAATATTATGGCATACAAAAATACACGGGAAAAAACACAATTACGAAAAAAAATAGCATTTACTGTGCGTAATAAAAATTACAGTAGAATTTACCGAAACAAACAGTTTATTTCAATGCTTTAAAATTCCAGGAGATTAAGTGTTAAATTCAAGTGAATCAAATGTGTTAAATCAAAAGCCAGGAGTGTTAATTTGACATCATATCAAAAACCAAAACTGGTAAAAGGGGCTGCCAAGATCCGAATGGTTCGACCCTTCAAAGGAGTGATATCAACACATCAAAACAATTGCCAAGTTAATCGCACAGCTTAATAGTTCGAAGGTTAAATGAAAACTAGAATATTGCTACTTTCGGTAGCAATGTTCAAGTTTTCATTTAACGTCCAAAGTATTATTCGGTGCGATTAAGTTGCCGAATGTTTTGGTGTGTTGATATCACTCCTTTGAAGGGGCGAACCATTCGGAACTTGGCGGCCCCTTTTCACAGTTTTGGTTTTTGATATGATAACAGTCCTTTTTTTAAATTATGTATTACACTCAACTCCACTACCGTGCAGAAGTGTAATAAAGTGGCACGTCAACAAGAAATTGGTTTTCAACACTTTGGTACTACCTTTTTCCTAGAGGCCGAACCATTCTCAAATTAGTCACCTTCTTTAAAGGTTTTTGGTTTGGTTTTAATTTTGTTGTAATTTGTTGAGTTTAATTAGTTTTGGTGTGTTGATATCATTCCTTTGAAGGGCCGAACCACTCTCAACTTGGTGGCCTCTTCACCAGTTTTTGACTTTGTTTATTTTACCATGATTTTACAGTTGTTTATTTTTCGTGAATTGGACGTGAATACAATTTCTTTGGCAACGTTGTTTTAGATTTATCGTGCTACACTAGTGTGTGTGTAGGCATGCACATCAGTATAGCCTACACGTTGTTATTGTCCGAACTTTGGCCGTCCAATGAGAGACGATGCCGACAATACTAACAATGGTTATAACAATATTTTCGTACTTACACGCCATCCCCGTTACAGCCCAAGGCTCCAAACCACAAAAGGAACGTAGTTCGTATCGTACTGCAGCCATTCGTTCATTTTCATAGCTGGAAACCTTCCCGTTATCTCGGTATCGATGAATAATCACCCTACGGAAATTAACATGGGGATGAGCGGACTAGTATACTATAGCTATAGTACTGAGCTAGTTACACATTTGCAACGTTATTGAGGGTCAGATTTTGCACGAGTTAATTTTGGTCAGGTGGGTCATTGTTCTTGATTTCAACACAATTTTAGCGTTTGTACCGCATTATTATTTTTATCCAAGTACCTGAAATGTGCTCAACTCTGCTTCAGGATATTAGACACTGACGCTATGGCGTCGCGCTACAATGGTTTACAACCTGGACAATTGAGTTGATGTGATGTTTGTTGTGATGCTTGTTGCCTAACTTGACACGACACACTAGCATGTGTCTAGATCCACTAACTTAAATAGTGGCGTGCACAAGCGTTAAACCAAAGTTGAAAACCAGTATTTTTTTGAAACCCATTTTTCAAAACACCGACTCTGGTTGTGTTTTGCGAAACTATTTTAGAAAATTGTCCTTTTTTTTGATTCCATGAATGTTTCCAAGAACGAGTGCCGACTCATTCTAGGTATACACAATAAATTATTTAGGCACTAAAGTAATCAAAGTGAATTTTCTACTTATCGGCAGAGCAAAGATTTTACCTTATTTCCGGAAAGAAAGGGCAATAGATTTTGGAAAAGGGAAGGGGGAGAAATCCGCCAATCATGGATCGTCTTATTAAATTTGGAGAATCGATTATGTCGACCGTCCTCAAATCTAAGTGGCGCACAAAAAAAAAATCGACATTCTGGGAACGGGGAAAAGAGCTTTCAGAACCGGAAGACGTCGATTCATGGAAGATTTCTCAAAAAATTATTTCTATGGAACCCAAATTCGTATGGACCCTGTCTTGCCTCCGTAAGTCGGGTTTCCGTAAGCTCGTGTCTGTATCGTCTCCGTAAGTCTCGTTTCTACAAGTCTCTTCTCGGATTCTTCTCCGCGTGAATTTGGCAGTCCCGACACACATATCAAGAATTTTTAAATGATAGGGTTGTGTAGCCAACATACGTATTTAGTATTGTTCCTTGGATGCTTAAAAACGCCTGTTCACCATAGCCCTGCCCATATTCTAAACACAGCATCCACGTTCCAGATTCTCCGTCATCCAATAGGCTGATGTGGGTCACGTGATCTCGTTTTAGTTATGAAATCGCGGCGCTGCTGCTAATAGTGTTGTTCCATTTTAATTTACCGCTATTTTCTTTATATTGCTCGAAGATGCAACGGTGCTGCATCTAGGCAGTCGAAAAGATGAAAAAGCGCCTTTAACCGCTTCATGTCAGGAATACGCAAACGGGTACAGAGTACGGAGTGGGAAACTTAAGTTCTCAGGCCCACCGTGAGCCTTGTGAGGAGTCCTACGGGACCCACCAAAGCGAGCCATTGCAGCCCAGTGGCCAGGATCCCCATCTCCAAACCACGTGAACGCCCTCGAGAAATCAAACCTGGAAAGGAGTTTCGTTCTAAAACACATAAATTACTGAGTTCGTAGAACCACGCGAGCTATTACGACTGAAAAGACTATCCAATATGGCATTTGCCGCCATATTGGCACCAGCTTGGCACCAGCATGGGTTTTGGAGGGCATAACTACAAGGTGCACTACATAAAAATGGAGGGGAAAACAACGGAAGAGCGGATTTCTTAGGCTTAAAATAACGTTGTTTTCTCCAACAACAAAAATTGCGTGTTTTAGGTCTAAGAAATCACTCTTAACAGCATCGGCTTCAGTATGACGCCTTTCTGTTTCTTTCTGCAGTGCCCCTTGCAGCTAACCCATTAAGGCTTCAGCATAGAGTTATATACAATAATACTACGTCGTGTCACTGCTCTATAGGATGGCACGATACAAAATTCTTTTATCTCGATAATTTTTTTTTAATTATTGCGATAATCGATAATATTTCGAGAAAACAAATTTTGAGGCCGGAATAACCATTTTACTTTTTTTAATTAAAAATAAAAAACCTTGGCTGAAGCCCACAGTGCAACCTTCACGAGTGCGAATTGTGTGGCCCTCGCAATTTGGCCAGTAGACATGAAAATGACCCAAAATGGCCATCACTTCCTCACCGTGTAGAAACAATTCGGCAGTTGGGCTGCTACTTATTGCTCAAAATTGTCTGCATTAAACTAACTCTCCAATCGTCTCAAGTGGCTAGCAACAGTATTGCGCGATTGGGTGGAGGAGTCCTTGTAATTCCACACGCAACGCCGAAAACCGCTTCTTTCTAGCGATTACGGTATCGAAGGTACGACAATTTGAGCATCGGGGTTTGCACGGCAATTCGATAAATCGGAAGAAGTGTGATACGATAATCGATATAAAAATTTATCGCGATATCATCAAATTATCGGTTATCGGGCCACCCCTAGAAATGACTTCGGCCAGTAAGAAACAGTTCGTCCTTTTTTTTCCCCATGTTGGATTCGGTTGGGGTGTTGGTCTAATATACAGATACACGTATTTTTTTTTTCGAAAGTTGGAGCCAAATTTTCGGTCTGGACGACAGCTTGCCCACTGAATTTTCAGAGTGGTTCTAGCCCAGATTCGTAGCTTTGGCTATCGTCAGCCGGCGCCGTGTGCCTAATTTCAATAATAATCGGTCCGGCTTGCGCCCGTCCCTTGTGAGCTGATCAATGCCTTCTGCCACATGGTCAAGAACGGGTTGTGCTTCTGCGATTCTCCTGTTTTTGTAGTGGGGAGGAGGTTGGAGGTGGGGGTCGGGGGTGATCGAATCTCGGTCAATTCGGCTACTACGGACTTGAGGCATTAAATTTCTTTTCGTTTTCGTAGCTGTGCGTGTATGTATACACTGGGTATAGCCTGCATAATTACAGCGGCGTGTGCCAGACGTTGTATCGTATATGGGGTCACTAGCGGCACTAGGAATATTTATCGGGGGGGGGGGGGGTAGGGTACACGTTTTCATCAGCTTTCTAGTAATAACGGTAATTCGAAGTTTTGTCAATTATTTAACTCATCAAAAAATGCCTGTGCGAATAGGCCTACATCGAGGAAACTACGTTTTGTGTAAGAGACGGAACGGGGGAGGGAGGTGGGGTTGGTAGGAGGGATTTTTATAAATATAGTGTTTTGGTTTACGATTTCGTTTGAACACTAAAGAAACAATTTTTTGGGGGTGGGGGGCAATCAGCAGGATACTACTGAAATCGAGGAGAGCCCCCCGCCCCGGCTACTTGCCTATTATTTGACACGTGGGGATTCTCACTTTCATGGCTCGAACGCGCTTCTGTACTTCCCAGTAGTAACAGTACCGCAGTTCTTGTTTCCAGTCAGGATAACGAAGCAGACAGTCAGCATTAGTAGCGCACCCAGGAATTCGGTGCGGATCGTGGGGGGGGGGAAGGAAATTACAATTCTAAATGGAGTCCGAATAATTCAGCTGAAGGGTCTAGGGAGGGGAGCTTTTAGGTTGCCGGCGGAACTCTGTAAAACTACTTTATGTTTCAGATATTTTAATGACCTTGAAACGCTTAAAAAGCCAATAAGCCAATATTCAAAATTTGTGTCAGCAATAAATAAATGTCTTATTAAATAAATCTAGATGCAAACCAATTTACGTTGCCTTTTGGAGCTGTATGTCAGACTGCGCCTGAGTGGGGAATCGAACCCACGATTTTGAAACCAAAGGCCCAGGTCCAGCCGCTGAGCCATACTGTTGACCGTGCCAGTATGGCTGAGCCGCGGTAGAGCCTTTGCCTTTGGTTTCAAAGGTCATGGGTTCGATTCCCCGCTCAGGCAGTTTGACATGTACGTCCAAAAGTCAACGTAAATGGGTTTGCATCTGAATTTATTTAACCCTTCTTAGCTGATTGGCTTTCCGTCCTGTTAAATGCCTTAATGTTACGTTCATTTTTACTAAACTGTACTCTTTTAACTTCGGTTCTGGAAAGGGGTGCCCCTTGCTTCCCTTTCCCATCCACCTTCACCTTGAGTACTGTGCACCGGTTACATTAAAGGCTGACTCTGTGAGCGAGAAAGTAAAGACAACTGCGTCGAGTGGGACTCGAATCCACGATACCCCGCTTCCTACCGGTCAATATGCCAACTCCGCTTCCCGTGCATACTCCGGCTACAGGCTCCAGCCGAATTTACACCCTTAACAGCCCTTCTCAGTGGTAAAAACGTGTATGCAAAGAGGAAAAGCAAGTTGATTTTCTATTTTTACATTTGAGATAATGCCAGCGATTAATGAATGGTAAATCATTATCTACCCCAAAACAAAACTTGTTTTGGGGCCCCCCCCCCCCCCCCAAGCTCTTCGGCCGTGTGAAGTTGTGGTATCAAACGCCAAGCTCTTTCGCTAAGCTATTCTAAAATCAAAGAATTAAGAAAATAAAATAAAAAAGATTAAAAAAATTAAAACACTTTAACCATCATAAAAAGCTGGTATTTCCATACGGAAGGGCAATAAGTTAACTAACACCGTTCCACACAATTTAGAATTAATATTGTCATTTTAAGAATTGTATAAGAGAGAATTTGTCAACGGTTTTTTAAAGGTTCTGACTGAGACTGCACCAATAGGACAATAATAAATAGGACACACGCTAGTGTTTTGCCCGCCAAATCGTTGAACGCTGATGCACACGGAGTTCGTGCACGCCTGGACTAATCCGAGTGATGTTTCTCGCTCCGCTTTGTTAGGTAAAAACCGATACAGGATTTTTTAACGTAAGTTATTCGAGAAAACAGTTACGACCATCGTTTCCCAGTTGGCCTCCTGGGGTCGCGGCCCACAACGACAAATGTAGCATGATGTAATAATTATCACGTCAGACACTCCGTCGGGCGAAACGGATCCTTCTTTATGTCCTCCTGGTTGTCTAATAAATAACTTGTTTTGCTATATTGAATTTACGTTTTTTCTTTCTGAACTTGTTGAGATACGATTGACTAGGAATGAGACGTGACTATGATTAAAAAGCCGTGAAGATTCATAACGTCGACATTTTGATCAATGTCATTAATTGATGATCACCCATTAATTACTGCGACATGACGTGCGGGCTTTTCAGTATCTTTTAGTTGTGTGCGTGTGGATTTCCGATCAACCACCCTAAATGTGCTTTTTCTCTAATGGACGGACAACATTTCAATTAAAAAACGCCATTTTCGTATATTTTAGCGTCAAAATATAAGTTTAATTTAATTTGCACTAATGCGAATAGGAACGAGGAAAAGACGCTGCTGTTAACACACCGTCAAACATAAAATAAAGTAAAATTATATAAAACATTTTTCACATAGCAAAAAAAAGTTAATCGTAAAAAAAAAGCACTATTAATAAAATGTTTCAAATACAAGGATAAAGATTATGAAAACCGAATGAAGGCATTGGTTGTTTTGATTCTATAAAGTAGATAGCAGGAGCGGATGCAGAATTCTGTTAAGGGGGGTTGGTCTATCAAATTTCTTACGTGACAATGTGTTTTGTGCAATGTTAAAACAAATTTATCTCCCCGACTTCTTTTTAATAATGAAAAACAGGCGCCCAGTCAAAACTCCCTTACCTTTTTTAATTTATAATAAAAAAATTCAAATCTTGTTAAAAATTTGTATACTTTTAGGCAGGAATCAAACCGAGGGGGGGGGGCGCACCATACTAAATCCGCACCTGATCTGCAGGTTATGTAATACGAAAATAAATAAACAAACACCCGTCGTAGCATCCGGGAAATGCAGTGAAAACCAGTATGCGGGCCATGAAGACTTTGAAAACAAAAATCACGTGGCATTATAGTCGATAGTTTTCGTTGTAGCTTAGCGATTAGCAGTCGACACTTTCTTGGAAGGTCCGGGGGTCGCTTCCCGGTTCTTCCAACACGACACACCAATTTTTTTTTTCATGATAGCCATATATTGGTTTACACTGTAGTCCCCGGGTGCTGCGACCGGGTAATTGTTATTTACGATTTTTTTTGTTTTACTTGAATATTTCCAGTCCTTGTAACGTTGACTAACGTTCTTAACGGACCACAGTTCTTAACACTACTATGTACTCAGCAAGATTTGAATAATACTAAAGCCAATTTTGATATTTCGTCCATTTTGGTAATGGGATTTTTCATCGTACACCGAAGAGCACTCCTCTCGAATTTTTTTTTTCCAAGTTTAGATCAGCCAATTTTGTATTTATTTCTGCAGACTTCGAAAAGGAAAGATGTGAACCCTTCCAGCTTCGAACGAACGCTACAAAATATGGAAATTTACTAATTGGGTGACATTAGAGCTTGTTATTTCCTTGAAAGAGGAGGAGTCTTCGAAAACTTCATAAATATGTTAACTTGCGTAATAATATGCACTTAGGTACAATGGCCGATACTCTATTTAGAAACAGGCTGACTCAACGCTAAATAAACTGGATTGCAGGAAACGGGATTAAACTGATAGTTATCCTTTGCGCATATTCAGTTAGGGTAGTGGAAATTAGGCAGAATAAGAGGAAACCGAAATGTTGATGAAGTCGATACGATTAAGGACGATGTTATTTTTCCAGTCAATAAGCCTAACCAGGGAATCGTTTTATTATAAAGGGGGTGGTGGTGGTGGTGGGGGGGGGGGGCGGGGCTTGTACTGCAGAAGCTGATCCAGGAATTAATTTGTCGCGGAGGATACTGAAGAGGGGGAAAGGGTCGCTTACGAAAATATTAGTGTTAAATTTAGTTTTGCTCTCGTAAGAACGAATACATTTTAAATATACAAAACAGTCGTCTACACTGAACGTTTCCTCGTTAATTTCCGTCAGAGGGATTTATTGGCTTTTTAAAAAAGGTAGTCGGTCATTTTTTAATAAAGTACGATGGGCGCCTCCTCCAGTGCAGATTTGTGTCGTTCTTTCTGTCAGTCTGCATACACGATAACTTATCTCCATTATCCGATTAAATTAAGACATTCTACAACGATTCTATATCTTAACTTGCAGTCTAAATTCGTAAATCAGTTTCAGTGCTTAGTGGGTTTTTGACTTTCAAATACGCGAAAAAACACCATGGTATTTTTAACGTGACTGACTGGCTGGCTGGCTGGCTGGCTGTGTTAATGTTTGAATTGTGACCGTTGAGATTCATGAATGGCTGGCTGTGTGAGTGATTGAATTGTGACCGTTGAGATTCATGATTGGGTGGCTGTGTGAGTGTTTGAATTGTGACCGTTGAGATTCATGAATGGCTGGCTGTGTGAGTGTTTGAATTGTGACCGTTGAGATTCATGAATAGCTGGCTGGGTGAGTGTTTGAATTGTGACCGTTGAGATTCATGAATGGCTGGCTGTGTGAGTGTTTGAATTGTGACCGTTGAGATTCATGATTGGCTGGCTGTGTGAGTGTTTGAATTGTGACCGTTGAGATTCATGAATGGCTGGCTGTGTGAGTGTTTGAATTGTGACCGCTGAGATATGTCACTGACTGACTGGCTATGTGAATGTCTGAATTGTGACCGTTGAGATTCATGATTGGCTGTCTGTGTGAATGTTTGAATTGCGACTGTTGAGATACGTGTGGCTGACTGGCTGTGACTTTTTGAAATGTATCTCTTTGGGAAAAAAAAAAGGGGGTACGGTAAATGGGGCATTGGACTCTACCCTTTCGGAACAATGCTAGTTTTGTTTGAAAACAAAATTCTTTTGGTGAAGAGTTTTTTAAATGTGAAAAAGTGTTCATGAGGCACTGTTGAAAAAAAAAGATGGCGCAAAAAAATTTCATGGAACAAATAGTTTTACGCAGAGGTTTTTTTCACTGGTGCGGCGGTGCCCGAGAAACATCAGTTCAAGTTTGCATGGCCTAAATCGTGTCCGCTTAAAAATGTCTACTCCCAAAATACTCATAGTTCCTTTATGCCTAAAGATTGCCCCTGCCATTTCGGGTGGTCTATGCACTGCTACTGTATACGTAAGGAAAATTGGAAATTAGCCAACAGCGAAAATCATACACTAGAAATAACATAGATCAGTACGCCACATTTATGCACTTAGGTTTCGTCGGAGTGGCATGACCCGGATTCGAAGCGAGTTTTTTTTACTGTACAGTCATGCTGGAGGGCAAAATGTGGTGTATTATCAAGAAATAAGAGCACGACGCATGAACGAGAATAAAAACCGTTCCATTATTTCGAGCGTATCACAAACAGTGGCGTAAATATCGGATGGATCCCCGGGGGGGGGGGGGGGGGGAGCGCCCTCCCAAGAACGGGCCCTAAAAGTCATGGGAAAGATCTGTTTATTCGTTATTTTCTCCAAAACCATTTTTTCCTTGTGGAGCCATGCATTAAGCAACGCAAGAAAAATATTTGCTCAGTAAAGGTAAATTGGTTGCAACAAATTATCGGTGATAACGATGTTCGCGAACATTAAAAACAGGGGTCAGTGATCGTGCGTCACTCATTCAGAATAAAACCCACTCTTAAAATCTTTGCCAAAATTTGTCTGATCACATGGCACGGCCTGTATTGTGGATTCTTCGCTAATCATGGTGTTTGTATTACGCTGATATTGTGAGAAATGTGCTGCTAATATACGGCAGGAAGTGGCGTGTGCGGGGGGGAGGGGGGGGGGCTAAGACAACTTATGGGCTGAAGACAAACACCTCTACTGAAAAAAAAATGTGTAACAAAAAAGAAATGTATCAATGGGAGGGGCAAAAAAGGGGCTGAAGGGAGGCGTAAAAATGCGTAACTTTGCCCCGCCCCAGAAAAAATATTTATTTACGCCACTGATCGCACAAAGTTGACTTATTCATAGCAAAGCAGAGGCTAAAATGATGCGAACAGTAAGCGCCCACCTACCAAATCAAGCCCACCTCCAAGACGCTACTTAGATCGCTATAGTGTCCGCGGCCTATCTTGAGTTCTCCGCAGAACGAACACAGATAATCGATTGTACGTTTTAAGTAGCAGAGTGCCTTGTTCATATCCAAGATCGTTACAAAAAACAATGGCGGCCGTCGATTAAAGGCGCCCCCTCCAGGAAGACGTGGCCGCTCATAAAATACTCGCAAGATCAAGATGCCCCGCACACACAATAATCGTTTGCTAGTCAGTCATCAGTTTTTAAGTCTCTCTTCTTACCTTGAATAATGAAGCCAACTTTTTGACACGCTCGAAATAATGGTACCGTATTTAAGGGGGGGGGGGGAGGCACGAACAACAATTCATGGGATATGAAGCCAGACATGATATGATCGGAAGAGAGGGACCAAATTTCAATATCACCAGGAACTGTCAATGAAAAAACAGTTCAACAACAACAACAATAACAAAAATTTCACTTGTAACTATGTAAACTAACCCCCCCCCCCCCTTAACACTCTATGAGCCAGCCAACGTGACATTGATACCCTGTTCCTACGGCCCAGTCCGGGCCTGAAAGGTATATCTCATTAATTTATTACAACATTGGCATTTTTAACTCTGCTAAATAAAAAAAAAAAAAAACTGGTAAACTCCGTTGCATACAACGCTTTATGCAATAAAACAAGCCTATTGTGTGCGCGGCGTATCTTGAGTCATGAAAGTATTTTATGAGCGGCTACGTCTTCCTGGAGGGGGTGGCTTTAATCGATGGCCACCATTGCTTTTGTAACCATCTTGGATATCAACAAGGCACTCTGCTACTGAAAACGTACAATCGATCATCTGTGTTCGTTCTGCGGATAACTCTAGATAGGCCGCGGACACTATAGAGTCAATTTGAGATTTACCAATTTTAGCAATTTTCCCAACTGTGCATCCAGCACTTTACCTCGTTGTGTGTCACTGACAGTCTGATTACTGAAGGTTACTGTGAGATTTATTGTTAATGTGTGTTTATCATTGTTTTTGGTAGAGAAAAACTGTTTCTTAACTGTTTGCGTTTAAAGAAAACATTTTTTGGAGTCAAGCAAAGCCTTAACCGTCTACACGTTGCTTCGCGCTAATACGTTGCGCAAAAAAGGCAAAAAATAAAGTACATTCATTCCGGTTAAAAGTTTCTTAAAGTTTAACATCCGATCTTATGGTCTTTCGGTCTTAAACTTAAAGTGAGTGTAAATTGTCGAAGTGGTTTTTCTTGTCCACTATCTTCTCGCCCATTCGTTATCATTGTACCTTACTTCGGCTGTCCACACTCAACTGCCTTTTAAGAATACAGCTCTTGCCCTTTTGCTAACCAGCAACATAGGGATGAAAATCTACCACCCCAGCGTGCATTTGGGGTGGTAGTTTGCACATTGAGGTATTAATCTACGTGCTCAAATAATAAAAATGAAACAAGGCCATTAAAAAAAAAAGAAAGCTGTTTCTCAAGCAAAAAATTTTTTTTCCGTGTGGGGGGGCGGGTTTTCTTTCTCCCCCTCCTCCTCCCCCCCACCTCCGTTATGTTACCACCTACAAGATAAAAAGCATGAATGTTGTCAGAAAGTGCATGAAACTACATCAAGTCGTGCCATTTTGTAAGCACACCTCTACAGATTTTTAAAACAAATATGATTCTGCTACAGGCAGCTAAGCTACACAGGAAACCATGATGAAAAAAAAAAAAGGTTCGTGCGGGAAGTTTTAGGTGACGAGAAGTTGCCTGAGAAAGTTTTCTTTTTTTAAGTGGTCGAAACGTTATTTAAATATATATTCTAAAGCTCACTGAACTGCTCAGCAGTGTTGCCAGAGCCTCCTACAGTAAAGGCCGTGACAGAACACCATAAAAAAGGCGACTAAAATCTACCATAGCCATAGAAGGGGGTGGAGCCGTTTCGGTAGGATGCTGCCATCTCAACACCAAGCGCCAAAGTTGCAAAAATAACCAACGAGGTTTCCCCAAGTCCGCCGACTGCCGGCGCTACTTATACCGAAGGTATTGTGTCGCATTTTTTTGCGTAGCATTGTGGAAGGCCACTCTGTTTCGGACTTGAGGCTCTGCGACAGCTCATCAAAGTTATTCTTAAACGTGTGACGAATTTTCCCATCCCTCAGCTGAAGCATCTACTCTCCGAGGAGGTTTTTACGCTGAATCTACCGAATAAAGATGGCCGACCAGCAGTTTTTCTTCGCTAGGAACGTTTATGTCGACTTATTTAACAACTGATGGAGACTGCCGTTACTCAGAGCAACAGCAATAACTGAAAGTTGAAACTAGTTTAAAACACTCGACTAAAAGTTTAATAAACGTATTTATCGGCCGGGATTTACCTACATACTACTTAACACCACCCTTGACAACGCACATATAACGCCAACGTGATTCGACTCGACGTTTCGGCTCATCTCAGAACCGCTATCAAGAGTAACAAGTAAATTACAAATAAAAAGCACTTGTCAGTGTATGTTATCGAAACCATCTTTGGCACCGATAGCCTTGTAGCTCGAGCTCCACTAAACCCTCTCCAATGCAATCCGAAACCAGCCCCCGAATAGAATACTGGGATACTTTTTTTTTAATTTACGTTAATTTATTTCAGCTCAGCAGGGTTCGAGTAGTTTGAGTGTGCAGTTTTCATATATTTCCCATTACTATTTGTACAGTGGTTTCCAGTCAATACTCGTTACTGTCCGGCACCGATAGCCTTGTAGCTCGAGCGCCACTAAATGCTCTTCAACACAATCCGAAACCAGCCCCCAAATAGAAAACTGGGATACTTTTATTTTTAAATTGCATTAATTTATTTCAGCTCAGCAGGGTTCATGCAGTGTGGGTTCGGATTTTTTGCATTAGTGTTGCGCAATGTTTTCCAGTAAATAGGCGGTAGATCCAAACGTTAAGGTCAAGAGTTTCGTCGAAGTGTCAAGTTTGCGCTCAGTTTTAAAGCATTACAAATTTATGGGTGAGGCACAACTTAAATAAAAATCGTCATGACTGAATTTCTTTTTTTTTCCCCGACCATTTTTCTTTTTAAATTTCTTTTGTAAGAAAGACCACCTTAAAGCACTGAACGCCTCAATATTTTACTACCAAAAATGTCCCTTTTTTCAGTACACTTCAGATTTTTTTTCCCAGTATCGGGTTCTAAGAATTTGCAAACCAAGTGGGAAAAACACTCTCTTTAGCAACTGGAGCAGATGCTCGCGTGACGACTTGAAGGCACCAAAAAAAAAAAAACATAAATTGGAAGCACTGAATATTTGGCAACATATACGCATTTCTGAGTTCTGTAATGCAGTCAAAAACAAAACGAACGTGATACAAGCAATAATTACAATTGAAAATAAAATAAAAACAATGCAACAGAAGAAACGTTCTGACTGCCGATGAACAGGGTACACTATACATTTTCATATTTGCATTAGAAACAAACACGCACACACAAAAATAAAAAGTTTACACAATAAAAATTGTCTTGCCGTTTGAAATGCTTTTCCTCCCGTCTCTCCATTCTCCAATTTTTGGAAGCACGAGTTCGTGTCTTTCCCGGCGCGGTGGTGAACTCCCGTTTCGCCAAATCCCGTTTTGCCAGCAGCTTAAAAACGTTTGCCTAAAGGGCAAATCCCGTTTCGCCAAATCCCGTTACGCCAAAACTAATTTGACAAAATTTTACGTACACGAAATTTCGTACCTTATTTTTATATGTAATGGGGATTTAAAAGGCAAACATTCATCAGAGGCAAGTAATGGTAGAATAAAACCAATTGATTTATTTGCGTTTTGAAAACTGGAAATACAGACGGAAAAACGTGCACTTTAAATATTGTTTAGAATGCTTGGTCGTCACTACGTCACTGCCAAGGTTCTCTTTTAAGAATAGTTAGTTACACACTTGATGGTTACCCTTTCTCAAACGGCAATTCCCGTTTTTCAGAACCAAAATATTTTTTTCAAAAATTTAACATTGCAGAAGTTGAAGATGCAAGCCTAATTGGAAGAAATTTATGATTAGATGCTGTTCTGATGGTGTATGTCTCGCCGCAGCGAGCGAGGCACGTAATTTCAAAAAATTATTCCGTAAAACGGGATTCTGCAAAACGGGTGTTTGTCTATAAATGTCTGACCATTACACGGAATTAGGTTTTAATTTCGTGTGCCTTAAATTTTGTGAATGGTATTCGATGTAACGCGATTTAGCGAAACGGGATTTGCCCTTTAGATAAAAGCTTTTAACCTGCTTTCTTTTTGGCGAAACGGGATTTAGCGAAATTGGTCGTAACCCGTGTGGTAGACGACCAAGGTTTTCAAAATTTAACTTGGTCGAGTAAATCGGTGGTTGGGGATGGGCCGGTTGTAGATCTCAGCCAGCCTTACCTGCCTGAAGAAGCTGATCTGGTCTCGGAAACCGGAAATGATTCCCTGGCAACATCCGTGCCAGTCTGCCCACCTGAGTAGTGCGACAGATTTTCAGGCTCCTTTAGCAACTATGGAATCTATTCTAGCCTTTTATGGACGTAATCAAACCCTCCCCCCTCCCCGCCCCTGCAGTGATCGGAGGTTTCGCCGGGTCGAATCGTCGGCTTTATCCCTCCCTTTACTCCTTTTACTCGACTTCTTTTCCCTTAAAATTGAGCCAATTCGTCTACCCAGGCAAATTGCGTCAGACGATACAAGTCCAATATGGCGGCGTGTTTAGCTCCTCCGGCTCGCAACAGAAACAATCCACAGGCTAATGAAAGTTCAGAAACGACTGCGGTATTTGGTCAGAAGGCGGAATCCTTTATCGTATTGTCACGGATTATATTACCGCAGGCATTTACCCAAACGATGTTGGAGATGGCTAATTCAGGAACGTTGCTACCAAGGCAACGACACCTTCACGACTAAATTCTAGTCGCGAGAAAACAAAAAACTGGATCGCTATACGGCCCTTAGTTGTGGTCTAACTCACAAGTGTATTGTTATTTCAGTAAGAAGATATCAAACCCCGTCGTAGGTTACGGAAACTGAACACTGGTCTTCACTTCAGTCCATAGGCGCAACGACGGGTGTTTGTTTATTTTTTATGATGCTTGAAATGTTGTTGAAATAATGGGCATCAATATAACTCACTGTAGTCACGTCAACACATTCGTAATTAGAAAACAAAAACGATCTCGTCTGATGTTTAGGGTAAGTTCTAACTGAACCAAATTCAGAACAGCAAAGAAACATGAATACGTTTTCCTGTAAGGTTTCTGATACCGCAATGACCCCCCCCCCCTCCCTCCGAAGTGTTAAGTCAACGTGAAACCTTACTGATGTCTGCAACCCACCCAAAAAATTAATAAACTGCAAATATTATTACATTACATTAATATTATAATGTGACTAGTGTTGCCTGAACGACATTATTATCTATCTAACAATGTTAACAACGTGCGCCTTTTCTAGTTGTTTATTTATTAACTTGCTTTAAGGAACGTGGCCTTTTCGGGCGTTCTGTCCCATCCAACTTTTCCTTATAGTCGTTCCTGAAGAAAAAGTTTAGTCAAAAATAACTAAGAGCCAAATCGGATCAATCGCGGTGCTCGAGTTGTGAATAAATAAGAGTCGGTATGGTACACCCATACACTGTGCTCCTAACTTGGAACCCGTTTTATCTAAAAATACGAAGATTTTTTTTCTTGTTTTACCCGATTTCCCGACTCGTACTCTTTAGTTGTTTTTTGGGGTGGGGGTGGGGGAAATGATAAAACTGATTGTAAAACCTAAATACAGTCTTTACTGAAATTTGCTAAAAAAAAAATGATACTTCGATTACTTGGGAAAAACTCTACTATACTCCAAATCTCCAATATATATAGCCAAGATTAGCCCATGGCTTTAGTTAATATTTATTTTCTTAGAGATCCTATGAATATTTTCATTTTTAGCCAGTAGGAATTAGATTACGTCTTAATCAAGCATTGAAGCAAACGAGTAAATAAACGAAGGGCAGTCACAGGCGCGCGCGAGGTCAGGTATTGGTTTTCGACAAAACAAAAATCAGGTAAAAAACCAACTTTGTACGAACTTTGTCGGATGACAAGCCCATTCTTCAAGGCAAAAAGCGTTGAATCCGAAAGCGTTACCTGAGCGGGGTTGTAGGACATCTAACAATTATGTTTAAAACAATACACAACAATAGAGCAGTGGCATTTGCCGCCATATTGGCACCAGTATGGGTTTTGGAGGGCATAACTACAAGGTCCACTACATAAAAATGGAGGGAAAAACAACGGAAGAGCGGATTTCTTAGACTTAAAATAACGTTGTTTTCTCCAACAACAAAAATCGCGCGTTTTAGGTCTAAGATATCACTCTTCACAGCATCGGCTTCAGTATGACGCCCTTCTGTTTCTCTCTGCAGTGCCCCTTGCAGCTAACCCATTAAGGCTCCAGCATAGAGTTATGTACAATAATACTACGTCGTGTCACTGCTCTATAGATCTGATCGTTTAGAGCTCCGGAACCCCGGAACGGCACAACCTATTAAATGGCTATTAGAAAAAGGGTACGTCAACGGAAGCGTCTCTGTGAAATGAGCTAACAACCAGCTTTCTAATTGTTCAGACGATACATCCAAAATACAAGACAAGAAGAAGTCCACCATCAAGCCGTAAGGAAAATCGTGATTCCAGTTCAAGTCCAGATCTCCGATGTGATAAATCGGATGTTAACAAATATTAGTACATCTGATGGTCAAGCCCAACAAAGCTTACGTACCAAATTTGACTGGAAAATGTGAAAAGACGGTGGAGATGTTAAGCATCGAAATTCGCATTTTAACATGGGAGACCTATAGGTCAAATCTTATTTATAGTAAAGAAATGCAATAACTTGGATAAAAACACTGTAGCCAGCGGCACATGCCAGTATAAACAAAACCTTATATTTCGGTATCAATCTGGCAAGCACGCAATACCTTCACCAGAGTACAGTAAAAAGTTAAAAGCTAAAACACCTTACATTTGTACTGTACATTACAGGGTGTGGCCGAAGTAGCACTCAGCTGAACTGCATTGGAAAGTGAGCAATGTGTTAAAATTTTTTTAAATTTTAACAATTATTGGACTTTTGCAAAAATCTACACCGTTGAGGAAAAATTAAGGATACAATTTTGGATATTGGTATTGGTACCGGTATCGGCCAAATTTTTAAAATCGGTTCGGTATCGGATCAGTAAAGTTAGTGTCGGTGTAGCATTAGTGAATACTCTTTAAGTAACCTACAGCTTAAATTTTCAGTTTTAATTAATAATGTTACCAAATTTGGACTTCACCAAAACTCTAATCGTTGGCAGATACTATTCGACTCTACTAGAAATGAAATTATTGCTCTCGAATAACCATAAGAGAATTAATTAATCAGAAGTTAAGGGATAGAAAATACGAGAAAAAACAGAATGACACTTAATGTCAAATCTTTCAATAAATGGTTTAAAATCGCTTTGTGAACAAATTCAACCTACTACGCTGTCCACCTTCAGGGATTTTTGTTTAATTTTTAATTTCGTGCTTTATACAGGACGTCGTCAGTTAAATCGCCGACAAAATGGAGCGAAGCGAGTATTAATCACGAAATAAATTAAAGTTGCATAACTATTTATTAAAAAAAAGGTAATGCTAAAAGAATACATCGGACACAGATAGCAACCTGTGTTGCATTGGACGCAGTGTTGTGACTCATCTTTTCGGTTGCGTCATCGCATCTTGTTTCTTTGTCCATTTGCTTTCGTACCGAGTCGCTGGAAGGCCTTGACGGCAGTTGCGACGAGCGGTTTTTTCGACGATCCGTTTTTCATCGGACGAAGCATCCGCAAATTTGAAGAAATGTTTTTGAAAAGCATCAAATTTGCCGTCCAGTTGAAAATTAATTCTGACAGAAATTTCAGCACGCATTACATCCATGACACTTAATTTACTGGCAAAGTGTCAGTAGCTTCACCATTTTGTCACCTTCATTATTCCTCAACGACATGCCCGGTTTTAAATATTTTTTTTTTTTTACAAACCATCTCTGGGTGTACGGCTATCAATGTGCAAAATCGGGTTTAAATTGATGCATTGGCTCTTGCGTGATGCGATTTATTTATTTATTTATTTATTTAAAGCAACATTTGTTGTTAGCACCCCATGATTATGACGATACATAAACTTATACATAAACAATAACTACTGTATAACGAAAATTACATATAAATCTGAAAAAAAATAAATAAATTGTATAATTTTCCTACATGTCTCGTTTCTCACATTTCTTTCTACTTAACAATTTTTCCCTGTTTTTAATTTAATCTCACTAAGCTTTAAGTGAACAAAGTCAGAACCCTGAAAGCCGAACCAAAAGAGAGAAAAACAATACAGAAATGCTAGCGATTCAGACGCAAGTGGAGTAGCTTACATGACCGGTTCCGAAATTATTCTTCGAAATTTGAAGCTCATAATTATGGAAGAGGCCTCTACCACAAACTGTGGCAAACTATACTCCAAAGTGTTAACTTTCCGAAATGCGAACGAATTTCTTAACTGCCTTGTAGTGAGGATTAGCAATTCTAAGTTTAAAGGACGATCCGCTGGTGTTTTTACCACTGTTATTCAGTACAATGAATGAATTTTGGAGTTTGGGCAAAAACCCACACAAGACCTTGAGCATGCAGATCAACCCTGATGTACAAAGACGGCATTGGAGTGTATTTATAAACTTTAAAACTATAAGCGTCAGAAATACTCGCAATTTAAATCATCACAACCTTTAGCGAAAGCGGATGCAGGATATATGCTATTCCCATAGTTTTTAGTCTTCGTTACAGCCTTACCGACTGAGAAGACTATCGCAACGACTTTGTCCGTCCGTCCGTCCGTCGCTTTTTCCAACATCGCAACGGTACCAGATAGAGACGACCACGGTTTACAACGTTAGATTCAGTGTCAAAAGTTAGTTAAATAACATGGCAAATTAAAACATCGTTACTTCCTTATAGCTAATAGACTTCGTTGACGTAACTAAATTCAATCATAACATTTGATCGTCAAATTGAAATCCTGAGGACAACACTCAAATCAAAAGGATTTTAACTTCATTTAAAATAGACTCCTCGCATTGTTGCATGAAATTCTCCATTAGGCCTATCTGCTACTTAGGAAAGTAAAACTGCGGTTAAAAAAATTAGGTCTAAAAAATGAAAATTAGGCCTAAAATCACATAGGCTACTACAACAACCTCAAGTTGCTACGAGTTGTTGCTGGCTTCGTCTACAGCAACTCCCCCGTTACTTTCCTACTACCACTGATCTATATAAGTTACGTTGTAACACTGTAACTGTGGTTTAAAAAGCTGACATATTTTTAACCGTAAATCCTGATGGTTACTGCTTTTTTATTAGAGATAGCTGTTGCAGTAATAGAGGTGTGCGCCGCACCATTGGTAGTAGCGGAACTGTACAGAAGACCGGTTGAGACCAGGTAGTCGCTGTAGCTGCTTGTTTTTTTGTTTATTTTGCCGTTGCACTATTTATTCCCCAGCCGTTTTCCTCCCCCAGCACTCTGCACGCAATCCTCATCTCAATTCAATCCCGCCAGCCACCTCCTTCACCAAAACGCTAACGGCGCCACAACAAAACGACAACAACAACAACAAACTAAAAAGAAAATAATTAAAAAAGAAAAAGAAAAAAAGAAAAAAAAAAGACCGTTATGTATGCTCGATCCCGTTTGACATTGACCGAGAGAGAAGGCGCGTGCTTAGGCCTTCCCCGACCACTAAGTCGATGGGCGGCTCGTGGCTGGCGTTCGCGGGGGTGGCGTGGTGACACAATAGGCCTAACAGGCCAAGGGGAAGCACACTCCAGCTCACCTGAATGCTGCGATGCCTGCCGATTTGAGGCGGGGGTGGGAAGACGCAGCCAGGAGACGAAGCATACCTCTTCCCCCTCCATGCGATTTTTTTTTTGTACTTATCTCCCCGACGGGTTGGTGTCGCACGTACCCGGGAAAAGAAGCGCGAAACGAGCACGCTCAGTATGGATTTCCACTTCTTGTGTTGCGCCGCGCCATGACTCGAGTCGGAATGATTTGCAGGAGTGCTCCGTATAGGCCTAATTTTGCTGTTTTCTTCCTATCTGTGTGTTAGGCGAGGTGTTTAGGAAATAATACGTTTTTAGAGTGGGGGATTTCTAGCAGGTATTTTTCAATAGGGCTGGTTTTAATTTAAGTCTGAACGTCTTACTCAAGTTTTGTTTGGCTAAGTAAAGATTATCAGAAACAAAACCCACTAGGATGAAAAAACCGAGGCGTCGGACGAAAGTCTAACTGGAAAATCGTCTAATGGGGTAATCATCTAATATCTGCGTAAATAAAAAAATCTGGAAAATCATCTAAACGGACTATCTTATAATGGATAAACGTCTGACTGTTAATAATCCTGCTGTTTCTGATGTTATATGTAGAGCCGCAGCGAGAGCGGCAGCACGAGAGAGGCAGGGACATTAGACAATTTTCCATTATATGAATTTCGTGTTAGACGATTTTCTATTATACTGTTATATAGAGCAGTGACACGGCGTATAGTATTATTGTATATAGCTCTATGCTGGAGCCTTAATGAATTAGCTGCAAGGGGCACTGCAGAGAGAAACAGAAGGGCGTCATACTGAAGCCGATGCTGTTAAGAGTGCTTTCTTAGACCTAAAACGCGCGATTTTTGTTGTTGGAGAAAACAACGTTATTTTAAGCCTAAGAAATCCGCTCTTCACCGTTGTTTTTCCCCTCCATTTTTATGTAGTGCACCTTGTAGTTATGCCCTCCAAAACCCATACTGGTGCCAACATGGCGGCAAATGTCACTGGTCTATTGTATACGTTCTTCCAATTATGCGATTTTCAGTTAGAGGTTTACCCCTCGCCCCGAAGAACCCGCCAGATCTTAGCCAATCAAAGTAGTGATATCAGAGTAAAAATGACTGCCACCAAGTTATCTACATGACGTATCAAACATAACCCATGTACTAACCAAAAATTCTTAACCTTAGAAAATACAGCAGCAGCAATAACGCCATATTGGCTGCGAGGTAGCTATAAGGGGCACTGCGTCTGGCTTTTTCTCTGAGCCAGATTCTGGGATGCCAGGCTTGACCTTTTTTCTAAGATTAAGAGAGGTAAAAACAACGGCACTTCTAGTCAAGCCAGTGCTTTGAGAGCAAATTTCTTAGGCCTAAAAACGTTGTTTTTTCCTCCAATCCCTTAATTATGCTGCTAGGTTGTAATCGAAAAAGAAACGATTCAACTTGCTAAACATTTCAGCAGCTGTCAACAACTAGAAAAAAAAATCGTTCGTTTTAGGCCTAAGAAATCCGAACTAACAGCATTGGATTCAGTAAGAAGCCCTTCTTTTCCCCATGATCCACGTTTATCCAGTGTCCCTTACAGCTAGCCCAATTACTGGTTCCAGTGTAGAGTTGGATATAATAACATGATTTTATTGTCACTGCTCAATAGTGATATAATCCCCTCCAACGAACAACCGCCAAACTAATCCTACCGAGTATTTCGAAGTGTAAAGAAAAAAACTTGACGTTTGCTACCTTCGCAATACACGTTAATTTCAATATGTATTTTTAGTCAGATTTTAATGTCGGCTATGTTGCTTCCGTGTCACAATCATGGTTTTGCTTTGGTGATCAAGCATTTTATTTATTTATTTATTTATTTCACAACGCACTATGGTTTTAGGAAATTTGTGCAGAACGGTTACGCAGAGTAATCTGTACTCTGTAGGATTAATTTTGCTGTTACGAGTATGAGATGTTCTATTTTATGCAAACAATTTATCACCAATTTTTAGAAGTTTCTGGAAACAATTTTTTTGGGGAGAGTGGACAACGTCTTGTGTGTATTTTTGGTCAGATTTCAGTTTAGGTCTGATGTGTCTCTCCAGTGCCCTAATCATGGTTTTTTTTTTCGCTCAGCAAATATTTATTTAATTTATTACGCAGCAAACTAAGGTGTTTCGTTATGTAAAATAGGCTTAATTTTGCTGTTTTCCTAGCTATATTAGACGAGATGTTCTGTGTTTTATACAAATAATTCATCACACATTCTTAGTTTCTGGAAACAAGGGGGGGGGGGGGTTCTTGCTAAGTGGACGTTTTCAAGGGCCACTTCGGTCAAATTTTAATTCAGGTACGATATTATTAATCTGCAGTGTCCTATTCGTATTTTTATTACATTTTCTACCAGTTTGCTATTACTTAGTTTATTTATATACAAGTGGACAGTCCGGGCCAAGTTCGTGCCACAAACGTCCGGAAAACTGTAGGCTCCACTAACTCACGTAGCATTGCAAAATGACAAACCAAAGTAAGTCCTTCCTCTCCTACGTCCAGAATTCCAGAATTTCAAAATTCTCCTAAGTGGCCCAACAGAAATAGGCATTTTACTTTGTAAATAACTCTTTTAAAACGAGTTCTTTGGTGAATACTGCATTTATATTTTTAACAGAAATTTGACTTTGTCACTACTTCTTTGAAAATGGCAGCTTTTGTGAATACTGCATGTGTATTATCAAGTATTTTTCCCTCGATGCTGGGTCCATGCGATTGATATGACTGAACACGTTGAAAGGTATTAAAGACGGAAATCCGACGGTTCAACAACAGTTAAATAAATACAGATGCAAACCTATTTACGTTGCCTTTGGACTTGTATGTCAGACAGTCATTGTAAAATGAGGCATTTAACTGAGTTATGAAAATGACAATTACTCGGCCGAGAGAGAAATGATTTAATACATTTGTTTATTTTACGTATTTACAGGTCAGAAACCGATGATTTCTGCCCAGTGCTATGTTTTACGGGTCAACTTATAAGATTTCTTCCCAGTGCTCTACCTCAAATTGTGACTCCCTCCCCCTCACGCCTAAAATATACGAGATAGAAATTTCATCTTCTAACTCGTGAGTTTTCTACACCAAATCTCTCCATTCATGGAAATTTCAACCGAATCCGAACAAAATTGCGAACGGTATTGTGATTCAAACTAACAGAGCAGAAAGGTAAAAAGCTCAAGACTCACAAGCTTTCAAACTACCAAACACACGCACGGACAAACCAAACAGACACAAAATCCAAACTCACTCACGTATAAGCTATGAAAGCCTCACTGCTCTCGGCTAATAGTGTTTTAATAAAGGCGTCACGTAGTGCGGTAATTACATCGATTTAAAAACTGCCCGAAAAAACTGATAATTTAGTAATATTTCGACATCAAGTAAACATGTAAAAACAACATCTATAGTGTCCGCGGGCTATCTTGAGTTCTCCAAAGAACAAACACAGATAATCGATTGTACGTTTTCAGTAGCAGAGTGCCTTGCTGATATCCAAGATGGTTACAAAAACAATGGCGGCCATCGATTAAAGCCACCCCATCCAGGAAAACGTAGCCGCTCACAAAATACTTGCAGGACTCAAAATACACCGCGCACGCAATACCAATGTCTCCCTTTTAAGACAAAACTAAGTTAAATTTAAAAGTTAAAAGAAACGTTACATTTCCCGTGCTCCATACACAGGGTTCGGAACAAAAAACAAAATAATTAGATTTCTTTAATTTATATCGGGATTTTATGATTTCAATCGGTTTTCTTAATATTTTTAAAACTAAATACTGATTTTGTTTTAATTTTTTTTTAATATTTTAAAATATTTTTGAAAAAAAGGCACCAAATAAGAAAAACAATACAACTTTTCCAGTTAAAATCTTAAGCAAGAAGAATGTAGCCTGGCCTATCTACTGAGTGAAGTTATTAATTACGATGTTACGTAGGCTATGGTATGCAGACTGTGTTACCTGAACTTGATTTTAAGTAGGCAATTTACCTGTGACGACAATGGAAACCAAGTTTGTTACCAACTTTGTAGCCAGAATAAATCCATTGCTTTGTTAAAGTTATGTTTGGAATTGGACACACATGGCTAGATCCCATATGACCAACATGAAAGGTTACCAAATTTGTATTCCTTGTGTAACTCTGTAGGCGATGTTAGATGCTTACTCAATAAACAAGCTGTTCATTCTTTAGAAATTTTCATTGACTCTCTTTATAGTGTATGTATAATAGCTTATTTAAATAGCTTATAGTAAGAAAGAAGAACTGCATGATTTTACATGATTTTAATCTTATCTAAATACGAAACATAAGTAAGAGATTTTTCTACTACTGAAAATCTAGACACACGGTAGTAGCAAATTGTTGAAAACCAATTTCTTGTTGACGTGGCACTTTATAGTACACATCTGCACAGTAGTGGAGTTGAGCCAATACACAATTAAAAAAAAAAAGAGTGATATCATATCAAAAACCAAAACTGGTAAAAGGGGCCGCTAAGCTCCGAATGGTTCGGCCCTTCAAAGGAGTGATATCAACACACCAAAACATTCGCCAAGTTAATCGCACCGAATAATACTTCGGACGTTAAATGAAAACTTGAACATTGCTACCGAAAGTAGCAATGTTCTAGTTTTCATTTAACCTTCGAACTATTTTAGCGGTACGATTAACTTGGCGAGTGTTTTGGTGTGTTGATATCACTCCTTTGAAGGGCCGAACCATTTGGAACTTGGCGGCCCCTTTTACCAGTTTTGTTTTTTTGATATGATATACCTATCTTAGAGTGAATTTACATTACAGTCAGAAATAGCCTTTTTGAATTCAAATCACGTAAAGTCATTGCTTCTTTTCACCATATAGGCTATTTATATAAGCATACATAATACATACACTATAAAGACGTTCAATAAACATTTCTAAAGTATAAACAGCCTATTTATTAAGTTAAGCATCTAACAATGCCTATAGAGTTTCACAAGGAATACAAGGTTGACAACTTTTCCGTCTACTTATGGGATTTAGCCATGTCCGTCTGATTCCAAATACAGCTTTAATGGAATTACTCTGGCACAGGTAAATTGCCCACTTAAAATCATGTTCAGGCAACACAGCCTGCATAACAAACTTGGTTTTTATTGTCATCAAAGGTGTATTGCCCACTTAAAATAAAGTTGATTTAAATCGATGATTTAAATTTGATTTAAATTACTGATTTTAATTAAATTGATTTCAATCAGCCAATCCTATCCACGCAGCAACAACTCTCCTTAATATTCCACCATTTCACGTCGTTTATTTCTGTAAATTACATGCTTTAGAATTACGATAGTGTTGTAAAACCTGTCATAATGTGTTTGTTTTTGTAACTACACAAACATTCTGTACAGGTTTTGTAACTTATTTTTTTATATTTTTTACAAATTTCTTTTTACTTATTTTAGCAAACTTCAACAAAGAAGCTCCTACAGGCCTTTTAGCAATAGCGCTCTGGTTAAATTTGACGGCAACTCATAATGATAATAAAAAAAAAACAATAATTTAGTGGTCGATAAGCAAACTAGAAAGTCAAAAGATATAAATGTACTAAAATCAATTTTCGCAAAAAGCACCACATCTGTGCAAACAAACTCCCTGTTTCTTTTAAATTTACGGCCTAGCTATTTCCAGCAGATGCTTTTATCATAAACATTTAGTGGAAATAGCTATGCTATAAATAAAAAAAAAAATTAAAAAAAGGTTTGTTTGCGCGGATATAGTGCTTTTTACAAAAATTTATTTAATATTTATATGAAATATTGAATATATTGAATAAACATTGAATATAATCAAGATTATTTAGTTTTTAGTCGAGTGTAGACTGTATTAAACGAGGGCCCCTGCGCATACAACGGCCAAGCCGCGCGGCCAGGTCGCTGCGGCCAACGAGAATGCTTACGGTGTACGTAGCAACGCGCACTTGGCCGCAGCGGCCAGCCTGTCGCCGCGGCCACTGGGATCCCGGGCAGCGTGCAGGCGGCCACAGGGAGACCGTACTTGCTCCGGGTTAATTTTTCACCACGTTATCGAGAATTATCAATGAAAAGCGGACGTGGCCGCGCGGCACGTCGCCTTATTTTTTGGCCGCGACGACCACTGGCTACGCGATCTGGCCGCTCAGTGCGCGGGCGGCCTAACTTCCAAAGTATTTGAACTCTCAATAAATAAGAGTAGTGGAGTTGTTTGCAACCGGTCGCAACCGGTCTTCCGGAAACTTCCGCCACTTTCGGGCCACTTCCGCTTCATACTTCTGGTTTTTTTTTATTCCTTTAAACTAATTTTTTGACGCTGAATCTAATGGCGAAAATCTTTTGTCTCTATCGGGTACCGTTCCATGGATGATGGGTATCGTCCACTTACGGTTACTCGTGCACCACTTCCGCTTCATACTTCCGGTGTTCTTTTTACCTTTTAACTAATTTGTGGACGCTGAATCTAATGGTGATAACCGTTTGTCTCTATCTGGTACAGTTTCGCAGTTGATAAAGGCGACAGACAGACAAAGTCTTTGATATAAACTTCTCAGCCGTTTCGACTGTACAGAAGATTAAAATTGAGGAGGGGACTTTAGTGAGTTTCAATGCTGGAAAAAGGTCTTAACAAAAAAAAAAGCCTTAAAGAGTCTAAAAATTCTCAAAAAAGTCTAAAAAAAAAGTATGAATATTGAAATATTGGGGAGGGGACTTGAGTCAGCAACTTCTCACTTACACTTTTAAGGGGGAGGAGTTTAAAAAAATTTGGAAATGTACGCCAAAATGCGCAAAAACGCACTCGCCAAAGGTAAGCAATTGGATTATAATTATGACCCTTAGTGTGGAAAGGTAGTGGACTCATCCGACTCATGGTCTAAAAGTTACGCATGACTGTTAGTTGTTAAAAATTGTAAAACAAAGCCATTAATACGGAGCACACAACAGTCGTTAGCTTACTTATGTTGTTTAAGAGTGAACGGGCCGAAACAATTTGACTACCGTAGTCATGGTTTAACGTGGACTAAACACTACAATGACATTGTTCATTTAACAATTACAGGTAAAATATTTTTTTTTGTGTGTTTTTCCCATTTTCTGCTGCGTTTCAGTTAAACCTCGTTCTAAACTCAAATGAACCTATTTTAGTTTATTATTTATAAGTTTGTGAAACTTATCGTGTTTACGTGGAACGTAAAAGCCTCAATAACGCTGGCACACTTTGGATTGCGTTATTTTATAACCTTCGTTATGTAAGCACGTAAAAAATACTAAAACTTCATATTTCGTGGCACATTAATACAAACGTCGGCTACTTTACCAAAAGTAAACAATAAAAATAATTCACGTTGAATTACTGATTATGATTATAGTTACTAAGTGAATGATTATGAATTAATTTTATTGTTTACTTTCCATGATAACCGACATTTTTAATGATGTGCCACGAAATAGCAAGTTTTACAGTTTTAACATGGTTGCATAACGAAAGTTATAAAATAACCCACTCCAAAGTTTGAGGCTTTTTTATTTCACGTAAAAAAAAAAAAAAAAGCTTTATTTCCTAGGTTTCTTTGCTGGGTTTCAACTAAGTCCTTCACAACGTGATTTAGGCCAAGAGAAAAAATACTAAAATGAATACCTTTCACGAGGATTCCCGTGAAAACCCGAGAGAAGCGAGCAAAGCATAGAGAAAGCGGTTATGGGCTTGATCTCCGACCCAAGATTACGTGAGATCGAATCGCGCCGCTGACCTGAGTACAGACTTAAAAAACAAAACTTCATTGTGGGCGTACGCCTGGAGTGGAAGTGGTTAATCGTTGGTTTTTAGGTGATCGTTTGTACAATCAATAAGAAGTCAGTGACGGTTTTATTTTACAACCCCAACAATTTCTTTCATTCCGACAGATGGAGTTAGTAACAAGTGCGCCAGCTTCCTTTCCTTCCCGTCTAAAGCCCAGATTAAAACGAACGAGCCCAAAATATGGTCGTGAGCCATTTTAAAAGGTCAACAGAAACCTCAAATTTGACACAAAGAGCTGTGGCTTTGTCTATGCCACGTAAGTCACCAAATTAAAACAAAACAACGTTGAAAGTAGACAATCAGCAGATTTTCTTGATTGTGAATAACCGACATGTGCGATTCTAAAAGGTGAATCGAACCTCGAATTTTGTCAATACAGCATTCTAGTATTTTTTTCATTTTTTTTTATGTATGTTAAGAATCTGTTTCCGATGTGTGACGCTCGATTTGAGGCTTGTGTGAAACGAAAAAAAACACTGGAAAGTAGGGCTATAGGCAAGCGTTTTGGTCACTTGATCAATGGCGTCAGTAGAAACTGAGTGGTTCTCACAAAAACTTGAAACGAACCTCGAAATTAGCAGTGAGAATTACGAGCACAATTTCGACAAATAGTACAAGAATTGGAGTAACAGGAACTGTCGTGTGCTCCTTGATAACTAAATAAAAGAATTTACTGTGAATATTTGATTAAAAAAATCCATGCATTTACGGTGGTTCGAATACATTTCTCCACCAGGTAGACGGTTTGTTGAGAGAAGCCCTTGTATAAGATAAGCTGCTCATGAATCGATGTCGAATTGTCACCTTTGTTCAAAAAACCGAAATATTTGGCCCAGCGCTAATAATTTCGGATCACCTTTACATACTCTTAACAAATAAATGTAGGCTTTTGAACTTTTAACTTTATTTGGCATGTCGAAGCGCCTGTTATGACATCACTTGACAGAAACAGGTAAGAAAAATGTACAAAATGTAATAAAAAAAAAGCAACAATAAACCAAGAACAAATCTGATTGAAGTACTGCAAATCCTCTATTTTGCCCGGGTCCTCAATTGCAGCCGGTGTCTAATTGTAGCCGGGTCTAAATGGCTTGATTTTGAAAACTTCTTATTTATTAGTGGTTGCTGCCTTGTTTAGGTTTATTAAAGCGTAATGGTAAAAGCATTCACGTGATATTATTCACCATTTTTAATGTCAGTCACATGTTCGATTGAGCCCGTATGTGCCCTTTCTAAATTCGTAGCAGCCGGTCTCTAGTTGCAACCGGGTTTCTAATTGTAGCCGGGTCTAAATGGCTTGATTTTGAAACTTCTTATTTATTAGTGGTTGCTGCCGTGTTAAGGTTTATTAAAGCATAATGGTAAAAGCATTCACGTGATATTATTCACCATTTTTAATGCCAGTCACATGTTCGATTGAGCCCGTATGTGCCCTTTCTAAATTCGTAGCAGCCGGTCTCTAGTTGCAACCGGGTTTCTAATTGTAGCCGGGTCAAAATGGCTTGATTTTTAACCAGTAGCTCGGGCTACAAATACAGGGTTTACGGTAATAAATAACAAGCTAATACGCGCCACAACACGCAAAAAAAAAATCTAATACAAAACAATTTCATGCAATAAGTTTAACCTTTACCTGCAGAACAATAGCTTTACATGCAGAACAAGTTCATGCACTGTAATAGAATATCATGTAGTGTAATAGAATTTCAAGTAATAATACAGAATTTCACGCAATATAACAGAACTTCGTAACAGAATTTCATGCAAAACATTTTTTTTTTCAATCGTTATTTTAAAATGGAGCCAACACAAGCCTATACTCGCATCGGTTTAAAAAAAAATTGTAAAACCTCGGGACTGCTGGAGCCGATGATGATTTTTATTTTAATTTGATTTTGGTTCACTAGGAGACGGGGAGGTGGGGGGGGGGGGGGGTGAGCGAGGATGGCAAAAGGAATCTCCGTATTTTCAGCTGTCACGCCGACGCTAGTTGGCATGGAGCGCAACGCTGCCTTTCGTCAACCCTATTTTATTGGATTCTTCCAGGCGTTGCGACCGACATGTGCTGCCCCCTAACTCAATGGTGTTGGCTTTTCTGCGTGGCTCCGTGTCTAGCGGACAAGCTGCCTTCCGGCGGGGTTTTGTTTTGGCACCAGCTACAGCGTTGGCTGTCGTTCGTGCTTTTGGCTCGGGCTTGTCAAGGCCAAATAGGAGCTCAGCCAGCGTCTAGATCGAGCCAGGCAGACAGGCAAGGCGGGCGTTAGTTTAACGAAGGATTCGGCGGCCTGCGTTGATGGTGATCCGGCTAACTGAGAACCCTGATGGCGTACGCGATATCCCATGCCAGAGACGTGCTGTCAGGATCACGATACGATCCCCGTGAAAGATAATTCGACAAAAAAAAAAAAAAAATTAACTCTGCCTTTGAGATCCCCCCCGCGCCACCCTCCCCCCCCCACCAAAAAAAAATTTACTTTCTGTAAACCATCACCCAGACGTGAATTACGGCATCATCATACGTTGTAGCCATATCGTTTGCTTGGATCACTCCATTGGCGTCGATCCATGCTTCATGTCATTTGTTTGATTTCAAGAGCATCACAAAATCGATGCACTGATTATTTCGACGCAAACTAATTGAAATCGTTGCGCACAGTTCGTCCATCACATTCCTCAGCACGTCAGCATTTCGCCTACATCATTCAAAACATACGATTTGTTTGTTTGCACGTTTGTACGTCTTCTCCTCCAGAAGTAATCCCTTACGAAGGTTAGCGATGAAAGAGAGGGAGCGCAAATCGAAAACACATTGAAAGGGGTTAGTTTACGTAGAAATATCTCGCTTTGCTCGCTCTATCTACGCACGTGTGTGATACAGAAACACGTATGTTTGACACCCTTTTAAAAACCACGTCTGCGGTTTTGATTTTTCCATGCAAGACAAAACCAATAATAAGATCTATATGTGGTGTATTGCAAAATACGTCGTCCTTTTACGTTCTTTATTGAGTGCATCCTTTTCCAGATCATCTCAGTACGTAACTAATTAACATCTTCAAGACAGTTTGTTTGTCACTTTGCCTGAACAGAGACTATGACGTCATGAACGAACTCCATGAGGGTTAAAAAAAAGTTTGACATTATTGTTTCAGGGTATTTCGCTTATTTATTTGAGGGTCATAAACTCAAGTTACAGCCATTAAAATAGGCCTACCCGAAGCGAAATTTTATTGTATTTCGTTTGGTCCTACTCCCATCTTTGTAGGTGCTTTGGTTCCAGAGGAGTAGAGGTACAAACACGCACGCACGCACATCATATGTCTTTAATGATGTAGATGAATTTCAGAATCCCATAAACTGATCATGGTCCAGAAATCTCGAGATTTTAGCATAATACAGGGATTTTCGGGATTGAAAATAGGCTAAATTTACAGAAAACAAATTAAACAAGTAAAAAATTCCCGTTAGTTCGTGGAATTCCGAGTTTTCCGAAGTTAAGCAACATTTTATGTTTTCACTATTTTTTTTAAAGCCAGCGTCTTCACTGTTAAAAATTCTGTAAAAAATGTTTTTTCCAGTTCTTTGCGCCGAAGTCTTCGGAAGAATTGTGCAGCCTGACGATTTGAGATGCGGACACATATTTCGTACGTAATATGTAATGATAAGAGAGAGGGCTTTGAAATCTTGGTGCAGAAAGTCAATACTTCTCATTCAAATCAATTTTCGACTTTGAACTGTCTGATTTCACTTTTAAGTTTGAAAATACTGGAAATAAATTGCCAGTTCTTTGTAATCTGATGTTTAACAGTGTTATAACGACAACGTTTTTTTTTTTTTTACCGACAGTTTGGGCGAATTTTGACAGATTTTATTGTTTCATTATTCCAGACAAGCAGTTTTTTCGATAGCCATCTAATGGTGACAAAACATTTGAGCTTTAATTTTGTTACTTAGCAATAAAGAATATTACCAAAGTGTAATGAGTCACACTTGTTGCATGTACGGTTAGTTTTCTCATTAGGAATGCAGGAACCAGATATTCAGCATTTTTATTGATTAATTCCTATACATCCCCTCAGATTTTTTTTCTTACAAGAAATGTTAACTGTTTAAAATTGGTTAAAAGATTTTTTTTAGTGAAAACAAGTTTTAAATTTTTGTTTTGTATGTAAAAGGCCGCTCTCAATCCTTAATAACTCATTATCTTTTTAACGCTAACTTAAAATATTAAAGAAGTACATTAAACAATTCTCTCTCTATTCCCTCTAGTACAGTGTTGAATGACTACTTGTTAATATCAAATCAAGGACGGATAGGGATATAGGGTTAATAACTGTATTTCTCATTTTTTCCTTCATTTTAAGTATTACGGCAGTGGTTAGTTTACAGGCTACAGTCTAACGGTGATACTTCCAAGCATTTTTGGATAAACCGAGTTGTCGTACCTTGGAACTCTCTTCCTGATGAGGTCGTCAAGGCACCTAATTTACCTACTTTTAAAAGAAGACTGTCCAGATGTGCCTTAAAACGGTTTTTAATGCGCTTTTAAATTTCAGTTCACTGCTTTATTGCATTCTAACTGTGTTTATGTGGTTTTTAAATGCTTTAAAAGGTTTTTAATTTGTTTTTTATTTTATCTTCAGTTTACTTCTTTAATGCTTTCTTACTGTATTTTATTTATTATTATTAAGCACATGTTGATTGACTCAAGTTACTTTCTAACTGTTCAGTATTTTTATTTATTTCTTTGACCTCAATAATTGACCTGACCTGCAATGTTGTTTTGTATTTCATTGATTCCCTTTTTAACATTTTAATTTTGGCTTGGAGTCAGTGGGCCGCAATGGGCCCTTCCCACTCAAGTTGCTTATGCAACAAGTTATTTATTGTCATTATTGCTAGATGGCGCCCCGTGTCATCACGTGGCGTCACGAATTAGGCCTATTTTTGGTTTGTTTATTTTGTGTTAGCGAGGATTCACAAAAACAAGTACTTAAAAAGAAGACCAAACTAGGTAAAAATATACAAAGTAATATTTTCCAAAAGCACCAAGTAATCAGAAAATCACAAGTCGACCCCCTGGCGCCCTCTTGCTGCGGTGTTTTGAACTAGTTGATTTCTCCCTTCCATGTCTGCGCAGGGTATTTCTGCAGTTCCACATTCTCCTAAACCTATTTTAACCTTTGTCAAAGGGAATGAAACAATTTAACAGTCCGTTCTGTTTTAAAAGTTGGCAAATAACGTGCTAACCATTCGAGTGATGCTATGACCTTGAGTGAAGTGCAGGAACTTTAACGTATCGCTAGTCAGCTATATCCAAGGGCTCCCCTACATTGGAACTGTTGGAGCTGAAGCTTCCCCGCCCCCCTTCCTTTTTTCTTTGCCTTTTTGCCTTTTTGGTAGACGGAATCGTGAAGAAAATTCATAAAAACAAAATCAAAAACCTTTAAACAAAGGCTTTTTCGAGGTTCCGTAACACTGATTAGGCCAAAGTAAGGTACTCCCGAAAAGGAAAAAAAAATCCTCAGAAATTCCCATTCCCCCCCCCCCATCCTTTTTGCTTTTATGCGCGCGCCCTTGGTTACATCGTAGGCGCGCAACACTGCAATATCAGGGACAATTAGTCTTGAGAATACAGACTACAAATTCACATAAAATCAGGTAAATTACAGACTACGTAATAGTTTTTTTTTTAAATAAGTATTTCAAATATGAACATACAACTCTCTCCAGTACTAAAGGACTCGTATAAGAAAAAGCACCGTTTGAGAAACCTGTACGGAGAACGCACCTATTCACATAAAATTCCTACTGTTCTCAATAAAATTCCTAAAAACCTTGCACGTTAACAAACATAAACGAGATTAAAACAGTTATGCATTCATTTTCTAAATCGTGAAGATTAACCTTCAGTATTAAAAAAAAAAAAAAAAAAAAAAAAACGAGGTGATCAAATAAATGCTCTGCACATTTAAAACCGTATTTATATTTTTTATTTATTTTTTCCCAAATGTACAATTTTAGGCGTGTACATAAACTGACAAATCACCATACCCATTTCGTACTGAAATTATTTTAGTGTCTGTATTGTTCTAGTGTTTTAATCGAAGCGTTAGTCTTATTTTTTCCCCCTGCGGCGTACACAAGTTAGACATGACTTTTGAGACGTCTGAAGAAATAAAAAATTTACTTACAAACATGCAGTTTGCACAGGTAATTTTTTTTTTTATTTTGAGATTTTGACACATTTAAAGCAACCACAAGACGCTCTCTCCGGGTATTTTTTTCAGCACTAAAATTATGCAAAAAATCTCCAAAATATCGGGGTTTCGGATTTTCTTCGTTCAATCCCGGGATTCCAGGATTGAAGGTAAAAACGAATCGCGAAATCACACGGTGTACGAGGATGGAGGCAGAAGTGGGAGAGAATCCGAGCACGGGGCTTAATTTTAAATCGAGCGACAACGACGCTCCTGGTTTGTGGATAACCGTCTGTTTTTCACGTCTATTTGTTAATTTAGCAATGACACTTTTATGTTTTGAAATAATTTTTAAACGTCACTATTGATTAGCAACCACGCAATAACAAGGCACGTTTGAAAACTGCGTTCTAAAATGAATAAGTAACGAAACGTGCGTTAGGCTTAACTCATTGTGCAGTGCATAAGGGCGTTTGTTTAGGCATCACGTTTTCCAGTTTGAAAACATTCTACGGTTTTGTCAATTACATCGTTACTGGATTTTAAATATAAGTATTTTTTAACACGTTTTGTTTTCTGGTAAGAAAATATATTTACAAATAAATGCGAAGGTCAAGCTATACGTGCATGGGTTAGGCCTAATCAGACCTAATATTGGGTAATAATCTCTTAAAACACAGTCCTAAAAAGACATACCGTTATAACCATAACAATTTTAGGATTCAGGAAATACATTTAAAAATAAATGTAAAGGTCATGCAGCATGCATAGGGTAAGCCTATTTAGAACTAATAAATTGGTAATGAACTGACAAAAAAAAATTGCAGCACTGAAGTGCCATACCGTTATCTATGACGCTTTTCGCACTTACACTAGTAGACTTGAAAACATCGTGTTAGTGCATAATATGTCCAGGATAATTATTTCAAAATGAATTCACGTTCTTTTGCTCTATAATCATAATTTTTATTATACAAATAACAGCAATTGAGTTGTCTGTATAATCAGCTGTGTGAAAAATGAATGGGATAGAAGAAACTTGGCGCATGTGAAGCATGGTCATGCAATAAACCATACCGTGTCAATGTGGATTATCTAACGGCTAATTGGGCAATGGTAAATTTGAAAATTATCTGTGTGAAAATGTTTACGCATAAAATTCCTCCAGAAAAAAAGTTAGAGATGAAGATAAGACGGTGTAACCTTTTGCATACGTTCACAGGCCTATGAAAGTTGTGATATCCACCCAAAACCAAAACTGGTATGAAACTGGTTAATCGCACATGATAATGCTTCGAACGTTAATGAAAGCTCGGAGATAGCTCACCGCGAGTAGCAATGTTCTAGTTTTCATTTAACTTTCGAACTATCAGTCGGTTGGCTAGATAGGATTAACCTATTGCGGCCTTTTCCTGGTTGAATGATATCAGTACCTTCAAAGGCCGATCCTTTTTGGAAACTTGGCGACTTTTTATACCACTTTTGGTTTTGGGTGGATATAAATAATAGTAATTCAATTGGCGTTCCAGGTTCTTATCAACTGTATCAAAACATAAGATTTGATTTCCTTAACGCAGAGTGGTTTAATTGCATGGACGTCCGAATTTTAGGTCAAAACTGAATGTAATAAATTTCGCTTTTCCATCAAATTGATATCAACAAATACTGGTAAATTTTTATAATTTTAAGGCTGCTCTAATTCATTCATTGCGTAAATTCATCCATTCATTCAAAACATTGGTAATGCCTCCATTGGAGCGTAAACATAATAAGAATTATACGACCTTATATTTTTTAGAGGTCCAGACTTACCACAACGTTACAAATTTCCATATGAGATAGTCGCCAGTTGCCTACTTGGGACTTGAAATTTGTAGGCTACTGACGACCAACAGATGAGGGAAATTTGAAATGTAGTGGTAAGTCTGAACTTGGTGAAATGTATAGGGTCATACATTTTTATAAATTTCAATTACGGTAAGGAAACGAAACACCAATGTGTTTAATGTACAGTTGTTGTTGTGGAAATATTATAAGTGTTTTATGAATTTGATAAAATGAAGAAGAATTGTACGTGATGAACTAAAATTCGTAATATGTCGAATGGTCGGACTAAATCCACACTCGAACAGGAATGATTTTTCCGTTCAGAATCTTGCACAAGTTCTTATTCTAGCAATGTATTGTTATTACTTCAATAATGTACACTTTTAGACGTTGTGTAAGCCACCATTTTGGGGCTCGGATATTTAGGGTTTGGATGTTTTGGCTTCAGTTGTAGTACTTATAGGGTTGATGGCTGGCTGTTTAGGGTTGGTGGCTTTATGGGGTTGGATATTTAGGGGGTTGATATTCAGGGGTTTGGATGTTTAGGGGGTTGGGATGTTGCCAGTGTGTTACAAATAATTTAATTGGGGAAATAAGTACTGTGCCTAATGATGTTATGAAGGTCAAGCTTTCTACGAATGTTATCAAGCAACTCAGAAAAAAGTTGTTAAATAATCAGTCATAGATAATTAATTAATCAACAGTTAACTCTTTGCCGCAGCTTTATGTATTGTGTACCTACGTATATAGCTTAATACACAAAGTCATTGGTAGATATTTTTTTTCCAAGTCCCTATATTTTTCCTGATTTTCAAAACGGAAAGAAAAGATCACTATTTAAATGTATTTTTGCCCTAAGTTAATTTTCCTTGATATTTCCCACTTTTTCATGTTTTCCAGACTTATTCTGGACGCTGTTTGGCGCTTGTTTGAGTAATTTGGTAAGGATCGTGATAGAAGTTATTTTATCCTAATGTTTGTCTGCTTGGTGCACTTTATAGTCACCACACCTGTGATCTTGTGTAAAAAAAAAATGTCAAGTCACTATTTCACTTCTAAGTAAAGTTATAATGTTTTTTTTTTAGTGATTAACTGCTAGCGATATTCGCGTTTTGAGATAATCAAGTATGAGCGTGAAACTCATAAGCTTATACGTAAAGCTAAATAAACCAAAATAAATATGTTTTTAGCTAACCTAACCAAGTGCATGGGGGGGGGGGGGGCCCGCGGATATTTTTGGTGCCCCCTAAAGTGCGATTGAAAAAAATTACGATTCGTACAGTATACACTGTACTCAATTTTCTTTAGTATACTCCACTAAACTCCATCTTTTTAACGTGCGTCACGCATACCATGTTTCCCTTGTGAGATGCAGCTGAAATATTGAATAAATACTACCGTTTGTTTATGCTCGATTCCATAAAAAAAATAGATGTCACTGTTCTAAAAATAAAACAGCAGCATGAATAAAGCAGAAAACGAAACTTAAATGATGTGTTAGTTTATCATCCCCATCAATTGCACAAAAAATCCTTAAAAGTCTCTAGTATTTTTTGTAGTAATATTTGCAATTTTCCTTGACAGGTGACAGAACACAAACATCGATTGCGAAAACTGATATTATTACTAAAATAGGAAATAGAAACCTACGTCACCACCGAAATAGATAATAGCAATCGGTGTTAACATCAAAGTATAGACTATAGTTTGTGCCACATTATGTTTTCAGAAAACTGACTAGATGACGACTCGTTTCCTTGCACTAAGAGTGAAAAAACATGTGGATATCACACTTGTAGACTCAACAAAGTTACTGTTAGAGTTTACGAATGGGATGTTTACGGATTTTTTGCACTCGTAGTGGAAGAAAACGTGGCGTCATATACAGTCAGTTTTCTGAAAACATAATGTGGAACAAAGTATAGAAACCGTTATGAGCTTCAAAATGTACTGTAAAAATCGATGTTACTATCAGACCTGACAACCGTTTCAACCTGCACTGAAACAGACACTAGAAACCGACACTACATCAAAATAAACAGCAGAAACTGATATTATCGTCAAATGTGCACAAGAAATCAATTTAACCAACTTGACTGTTTATAACACCGTTATAACCATCAAAATGATCAGCAGCAACCAATACTAAATCAAAATAAACTGTTTAAACCAACATTATCGGCTATAATACCACGAGTGCTTCTATGATATCGATAATCGGTCGAGGGAAATTTGTGGGAAAGGAGTTGAGTGCTGAAACGCACAAATTATAAATTTCATAAAAGCACGAGTGGAATTCGGTTAGAGAACTTTTGTTTTTCTTTCCGCAAAACGATTCTCCGGAGTGATTTCGTTTTGGGGTTTCACTTTCGATTTGCAAAGGAATTATCGGTGTAATTTGATTTCACTTTCGATTTGCCGGGGTCTTTTCAGTTATAATACCACGAGTGCCCGTATTAAATCGACAATTTGGGTGTTTTAGCACGAAACTCCTTTCCAGTTTTAATTTCCCGAGACCGAAGGTCGAGGGAAATTTGTTGGAAAGGAGTTGAGTGCGAAAACACCCAAATTATACATTTAATACAAGCACGAGTGGAATTCGGTTGAGAATTTTTGTTTTCTTTTCCCTAAACGATTTTCTGAAGGAATGTCGTGTTAGGGATTCGGTTTCGATTTACGATCTCTATTTCGATATACGAAGTAATTTTGATTTACGATGTTTAGTTTTGTGTATAACGGTTACCTTATATTTGGTTGATGATGTTTAACTCTTATTTGGCGAAGCGATACCATCCACCATCGTATTTCATCAACCAACCTGTAATTTCGTTCGCTTCGTCAATGGCATTTCGTATTAGGCCTAATCTCATCTTTGATACGCGAAATTAACGTATCTTAACCGAGAAGCAGCTTCGTGTTTCCGGAAAAACCCGACGATTAACGAACCTGACGTCATTTCCCTAATAAGGGCATGAAACAAAGCAGCATCCTCTAAGTGAGATATACTGTATAGATCTATGGTTTGTTTGTCAGCGCTCATTGAGAAAAGCTTCAATCTATATAATTACTGAAGGAGGAGGTACGCTGTCGGTTTCGGTTTCGATGAGCCGGGGTCGTCCCAGTGTAATCCGACCATGGTCCTCATTTAGTGAAAAGAAAACGAAAATTCTCAGTGTAAGTCGACCATGGTCCTCGTTTTGCGGAAAGAAAACAAAAATTCTCGTCAAAATAAATGGTAGAACCCGATATTACTATCAAAACAGTGCAGTAAAAACTGGCAACAACAAAACCGACAACAGCAATATATATTACCATCAAAATATACAACAGAAACCGATATCATCACACCAGACAGTAGAAAACGATACTGTTAACAAACTCTGCCATATAAAAACAGATATTACTGCTATTACAGACAATGCAAAAACCGATAGTAACGTCAAAATCGACAGCATAAACCTAAATTACTATCTAACGGGACAGAAGAAACCTACGTTACCATCGAAATTGACAGTTGTAGAAAAACCTAAATTACCATTAAACGAGGCAGAAGCAACCGATATTACCGTCAAACTATACAGTAGAAACCGAAGCAGCAGAAACCTAAATTAACATCCAACAAAATAGAAGATAATTGCCATCAAAACGGATAGTAGAAACTGATGTTACCATAAAACTAGACAACAGAAACTTAAATT
>JAHWFP010080133.1:0-10728 GCA_023313725.1 Lithobius niger
CAAACCGTAATTGATAAAGATACAAAACATTAAAACATGCTAATCTAAACTGCATGGTACATCAAAGTAGCACGAATTAGAAAACAAAAACGAACTCATTTGATGCTAAATGTAAAGTTTAACTGATCCGAAATCAAAACAGAAAGGGAACATAAATAAACTTTCCTGTAAGGTAATTTAGAAACTGCAGCGTTGCCGTACTGTTTAGTCCACGTGAAACCTTACTGCTGGATCCAACCATACACATCAATACAATGAAAATCATAGCCCAAATTTCAAACTTTTTGCCGCTGAAACAAAGGAAGAACAGTGTAAGGCTACACAATCGAATATTTTTTGGGTCATTTGATTCAGTTTTCTTCAGTCAAGTTGTCTGCTTTCCGTTCCTACTGAATTCAAAACATAATTTTTTCAAAATTTTCAAGCACGTTTCCAGGCATGGAATTTCATTATTACCTTTCAAGACATTTCCAGGTTTTCAACGACTTGTACGAATTCTGCATTACCTGTAGAGTTGTGCTAAGCATACTAAGACCATTAATTTTTTTTATCATTTCCCAGTGATGCCATTTAGCCAAGTAGAATACATGTCCAATACATGCTATCTATCATGTGCAGAATTCAAAATGGTAAAAACATTTTAATACATCAGTAAGGTTTCACGTGGGCTAAAGACTACAGCAACGCTGCAGTATCTGAATCTTACAGAAACGTTTATTTGTGTTCCTTTGCTGTTTTGATTTCGGGTCAGTTAAATCTTGCCTTTTAAGCATCAAACATGTTTGCTTTTGTCTGCGAATATTTTTTCAATTAAATTTGGTATGTGAGCTTTGTTGGACTTGGTCAACAAGGATACCAATATTCGTTAAAATCCGCCGCAGCTTATCGGAAATCTGGACCTGAGCTGAAACCATGAAATTCGTTGTATTTATTGTGATTAAAAGTAAAAATGGTAAAAAAAAAATGAATAAATAAATAAAAACATTTTAACACTAAGCACAGGTGAAGAAAATGGGTGCTTGGCTTCCCAGTTGAACCCTTTCACTATCAGTGCGAACACTTCATACGAGAATAAAAATAACTACCTCGCTTGTGAGGGTTCCCTGAGAACAGAGCGAGCAAAACACAGCCGAGTGGACAACACCTTGGCTTCTAAGTCAAGCGGACACGAGATCAAATCGTGTCTCTGACCTATTTGGGACGCTAATGGTACACAAGAGGTTTTCAGTTGACACTAAAGTTTACAAGTGTAAGCTATTTAAAAAAAAATGTTCAACTCCTTCACTACCAGCCCGGTGACAAAAAAAGAATAGCTTTGTCAGAGTTAACGTTGGCCATCGAGCAAAGCAGCTGAGTGGACGGCGTCATGACTTACCTGATCGAATGGCATCTCTTACTTTTGGAACTCTAAAACAATACTCCCCTCCCTCCCCTCCATAAAGTTAGTACAGGTATCATAGGAGTTTTAAAACTCTTCACGTTTGCTTTTAAAGAAGCAAGATTTTATCATAATTTAGACGCTAGTAAACTGTCTGCTGGTTCTTGATTCTGCAGCGTTTCGGTCACGTTATCTCGGTTGTTCGCTTTGGCTCCGTCTGTTTTACGTTTGCAATAATCAAGGACCACGCTAGTGGTCCTCCTGCCAAGTGTCACTGTCACAAAGTCTTTATTTAAATCAATTCGCCATTGTTACGTTGGCGGCCGCCCTGCAGCTATGACGAATTTTTACAAAATAAATACGTCTTTCTATTGTTACAGGCTGCCAATAAATCAAAAAAAGAAACTGTTCCCGACCTCAGTTTTTTTAATCAAATCTTTGTGCGCACCGACTGATTTTCGTCTGGCTATGTTTAGTGAATAAAGTTTTTTGCTTTTCTCACGGCATTGTTTAGTTGATGATGCAGACAATCATACCAACAATGGGGGACGAATCACAAGTAGGGCGTTGGGTCCGAGTTCCCTGAGTGAACTAACTAATTTGCTAACTGGCTATCTGAAAACCATGGCTTCATGGCTTTCGATGATTTGACGATGGTGAGGGTAAAATAAATATGCGGCCAATGAGTCCAGAAGTTGTTACAGCATTGCATTCTGATCACGCTGCTGCTGTTCTGATTCTTTTTCCGGAAAATCCACACGCGACATGAACTCTTTAATAAGTTTTCATCAGTATTTAAGTTTCCACTTATCATTACACTTTCCAAAAAATAGCGTATATATCTGTCGAGCATTGTTGAAGCATTGTTGTTCGATTCCGAGTGCTCTTCGGCGAACAATGGAGATAAAAAATTGAACCACTTTTGAATTGAACGATTGCGTACATTTAATTAAACTCACTAAAGTTCGTGCCATGCACGGCTGGCGTTGGATGCACCGTTTGCAACATTAGTACGGTCTGGTCGCTTGTATATTTCCATTCTTCATCAAACTCTTGATCAAACTCATTAAGTTTCTTAAATCACATCTTTCCGCACAATAGCCAACAAACGCCCGATTTCTTACTCGCCAGCCTATATCCCTCTTTAGTTGCTCCTCCTTTTAATGTTTCTTTGGGGCCTTACCCTACATTCTCCTGCCCCCCCCCCCCCCCTTCCTACCGAACATCCAGTGTCATCCCTCCCCACTACTGAATCCCACTGCGCATTTATTTTTGTGTTCTTTAAAGTCCTCCAACAGGCACTGTCAACAACTTTTTATTTCCAGTTTCCTAAAAAATTAAAAGTAAAACTGGATAATTTCCTCAAGGGAATGGAATTTCTTTCAGTGTATTTTTGTGCATTTTTCGTCGGTTGATAATGATACAGCATGTCTCCCGTGCACCTAAAACCTCAAAAGCGTTTTCAAACTTTTCGTCGGCTGGCAATGCGGTTGCATGTTGTCGTTTGTTACTGATTGTTACGCTCGCCCTTTTTCATCGATAGCAATTCTCATCCCAATGGCAATTTTGGCCGTGTTCGCCGAGTTAAGGGCCAAAAAACTACGATGGTATAGTTTTTTTTTATGGTATTGTGGAAGTTAGGAGGATCGCTTCATTGTTTTGTTTTCTTCACCACATTCCCAAAAGAAGGCTTCTTTAAACCACCGAAAGGAAGCCTATGGGTAAAAGGGTATTGATAAAAACCAGTGATTTAGTACTGAATATTCAACATTTATGACGGCGCTGGGGTCAACCGCGATCATTGGTCCCAGAAGATGCGAAATCTACCAAAGTGTCTGGTATCCAGAATGTAAAGTTGTCTGATCAGAATGTAAAATTGTCTGATGAAAAGCATGTTTTTAGGTGAAAGTGTCCAACAAATTACATGATTTGTCGGATTTTGTCTGATGACTGTGATTTTGTTGGGTATCCTAGATACCAGGATACGGAAGATTTTGCATAGAAACAAACAACGGAGCACTATACTTACAATAACCAATAAGTGCAGCGCAACAAACCAATTTTTACTAACAACCACAGAATAGTCGGCCATTCACTCCTATGCAGACAGCTCAACACGCCAATCGGTTTGAATCATGGCAGTGTAGAAGCAACACGCAACACTTTTAATATTGCAACATCCAGCATGATCGGCAACACCTAGAAGCGACTCGTGTGCCAATAACGGGCAAGCTAACAAAAAGTGCTGAAGCCCCCCCCCCCCAACCCCCAGTGATAGAAATACGCACCTGCATTTTGGTGCCGAGACAACTAGAATGTCTGAGCCCCTAAAAACACGTGGTCCGTTAGTTCTGACAATAGAACTGCATCGCTGCGTGAGAGAACATCTAGCTGCTCTTGTGGCCTTCCCGACAGACTGATGCACACTGAAGAGTTTCCACCCTTTTGCTTCCCCAAAACCAAATTTCTTCCTTGAGAGCATCAACAAAACCCATTACCACTGTCCTTATGTATTGTAAAACAACTGGAAAGATTCCATGTTGAAGTCCTTCAAAGCTTCCCATGCCAAGCAATCAGCCTCCTCATTTCCTTGGTATCCCAAGTGTCTCGGCACCCTAACGGTATTAACTCAATGCCAGACTACATAGCTTCCATGATTTTCCATTCTATTTCAAGCATAAAGGTCCTGTCCAATTTCAAAATCCTAAATTTACCATCTAGAAAACTTACATAACCCTGAGAGTCAGTTAATACTATAAAACAATTCACCCCAAGCATCAATCCATGATCAGTGGTCACTAAAATTGCTGCCAAGTCAGTTATAAAAGGATAGGAACCTGCAGCGAATTTGAATATGACAATTTAAATCCTGGATCCAAACACCTATGCCGCCCGAAGATGAGTACCAATTAAAAGACGCATCACGATAATTATAAACTCGGATGCAAGCATTGGTGACTTTCCTAATAATCTATACAGGCACCAACTTCTTTAGGGCACACGACTAAGACGTACTGTAAACGTCATTCAAAACCTCATTGTGGTTGACACTATCAATCGCAAAGCCTCCAACAGTACACCCAGTAAGCAGTAACAACGCATCTTCCCCACTGTTCCCAGCAAAACCAAGACTTTACCATCCAAGATTTTGTAACGCTTAAGGGAATATTCTCAATCAAGTCCTCTCCACCATGAGGTATTCCTCACAGTCAAAGCAACATTAGCTGCCCCTGAGCCCTTTCCTCTTGAAGGGCAATAGCGGCTTCCTCATGGAGAACTACATACAACCAGTGACATTTGCATAGATACCTCAGTCTTCTTTCCTGTCAAGCACATTATGACATGATTGCATTTGGCCACAACAAATTGCAATTGCCTGACATAAGGAACCCTCGACAGTTTGGAGTTCAACCAAATACGGGACCAAACGAAGCATTGTTCTTTTCATATACTCAATGGTTGACATAGTTCAGTAGCTCACTGGTCCTCCGGTCGACAGGTGTTGAACATGATGGGTACAATTGCTATTAAACACGAGTATCATCGTTCTGTTATTTTGTGCCTGGTCAATCCAGTCTCGCTGACAAAACCCAAATAACGCCATTAGTTGTACAGTAACCCAAATCTAGACACGAAATGACGAACTGGTATTTGTGACCAAATGAAACGAAAGAGAGAATAGCGAACAACGTTCAGTGTCACGTTTCCCTTCACGCTCTTTTGACCAACGTGATTCAGTTTGACGGTTGAAAATAAAATACTCGTGACTACGAGTATATTGAGACTGGCCACATCCCAAGATTATTATGACAGACGAAGAAATCCCATTGTCTCACCGAGCGTTTCAACAACCTTTTCTACATTGCAGCACTTTTGTAACTTTCGCCAAAAATCTTCAAGCATTGGTTCCAGCGCAGCCACACACCAGAACCGGAAGTTGACCATAGCCAAATCAAAAGCAACCACAGTAGCCAAATCGAAAACAAAGCCAGTGATTGCCAAAACGAAACTTTAACGCTTACATGACAAATAAAATAGGGAGAGAAAAAATAAAAATTCTGCATTGTAAAGGGACCCAAACAGAAGTCTAAAACGCTTTGATCAAAACGCTTGAGCTTCAGGAATTATTGCACCATTGGAAATGACACTGTCAACAATTTTTTTAAAATTCCAGATGTTTTGATTTGTTTTTTATATCATTGACCAAACCACTTGTTTTACACAAATTAAACATATTATTCAATCTTACTATCACAATTACACAATAGCTGCATTTTTCATGGAAATGACTGAACGAATTCAGAAACAACAAAACAAATATGATCACCGACATTTGCACTCCTAAAGTGGAAGCAGTGTTACTTTTTATATACGTTTGTGGCTCTTCCTCTCCAACCAAAGATGGAACACCAGTTTGACAGAAAATTGTATCTCCATACTTTTTGAGCTTTCGTGAACCATGCGGTATGAAAAAGCTTGAAAATCTGGATTCGGAGGCAAAATTTATAACATACGTATTTATTAAAACGAATAGGACATGTAGGCCTGAACTTCATGATAGTGAAACACATGACGTCATTTAATTTTGATGTAGGCTACTGTTGTTACAGAACAATGTTGCAAACTTACAATGTGGCAGAAAAAATGAAATCCACCCAAAACTAAAACTGGTATAAAAGAAGCCGCCAAGTTTCCGAAAAGGGCCGGCCGTTGAAAGGAGTAATATCATTCAACCAGGGAAAGTCTGCCAAGGTTAACCCTATCAACCAGCCAACTTGGTGCACAGCCCTCTTCTTTACTTTCTTTATCTAATGGAAATAAAAACACCGCACATAAAGGTACAGCAGACATATTTTTACATAAGGTCACGTGCAACAGTGCGTCAATTATTGGAGAGTATACAAAATTAACCTAATAAAAAAAAAAGCACATTACAAATACTATAGCAACACTGAGACAAATAATTCTAAAACTTTATCAAATTCGCAATATTACCGATTTCGAAACTAAAACAAAAATCGTATCTACGATGCTTGGTAAGAATCGCAAGTTATATAGATATGGTTAAGAGGGGGTTTGGCTTTGCAACAGAATACTGTTTTCTGCGATTATAAAGCCTCAAAACGAAGGGTTAAAAGTACTGTTTATTGTGTGCGCGGCGTATCTTGAGTCCTGGAAGTATTTTACGAGCGACTACGTTTTCCTGGAGGGGGCGGCTTTAATCGACGGCCGCTATTGTTTTTGTAACCATCTTGGATGTCAACAAGGCACTCTGCTGCCAAAAACGTACAATCGATTATCTGTGTTCGTTCTGCGGCGAACTCAAGATAGGCCGCACACACCGTAAGGGATTTAAATCGAAAAGCTTGTAATTATAAACGAACAATTAATTACTGATCTTACTGAGCGTTTGAGTTGTGTCGGTGAAATTTACTGTAATATCTGGTTTTACGTACTGAGACTTCTTACGATTTTCGTATTTAATCTCTAGCCTAGCCTGGGTCTCGGTAGCATGCCAGTCTTTTGTTTACGGGAACGAACTTTGTTCACAGCAAGACTTTTTCATAAATACGAGTAGTAAATCGTTATTTGTTGTTTATCGGATCATTTTTTTTAAGAAAGGAAACGAGAGAAAAACACGCAAAAGATTCTAATCATTTAAGTTACCGCGAAGTTACAGACTGCACTAATGTGTGGCATAATTTGATGTTAAACTGCATAAAATAGTAAATAGTTTCTTTCGTATTGCCTGAGGGAGGAATCCAAAGGGAGGAAATACAATGTGCCCAACCAAAATGTTATTTTTAAAGCTCAGTTCGAAAAAATCGCAGAGTGAAGTGCGATGACGTCAATAGTGAAAAGAAGCCAATGAGGTAAAGGTTCTCTTTTAAAATTTTGACGGTCAAGAACACCTGTCTTGCCCAAAGACAACGTTTAAATTTATCAAATTTGCGTTCACTGAGTTTAAACTTTTGTATGTTGCCTGTCCGCCTCGTGTTGCAAGCTGGAGGCCTGGGGCATATCTCTTTTTTTACGCCTTGGGAATGAGAAGAATGGCCAACAAATCTTTGTCAACATTCCTTGCATTTTATCCTCTTTTTGTTCTTAGGCCGAACCATATCTGCAGGCTAAACCAGCTTGGGAAGTAGGCCTAATAGCTTGCTCGTACCCAAGCACACAGGCAAAATGGGTTGGACCATTTTTTGCTAATAATCTCTGGGCGATTCGCACGAGTCTTCTTCATGATTTCACTGCATTTCCGGCTCCTTCAAGGCAATTTTTCAGCAGTTTGCCATGCAACCGATTTGACGTAGTATGTCGGGGGATGGGCTAAATTTCCTTTAAAGTGTTGCTTTGTGAGGCTGAAAGAAAATATCTTTAGGCAGATTAGCACTATATGAACAAACACAGAACAGGTATTTTTCGAAAAAGTGAAAGTTGCTCTGTACCCAGGATCTCTTGCTGGGTCCTTGTATGCGAGTCTGGTCTCAACGCAAATAATGTTAGGCATTTCACCTTGGAAATGTACCATGTGCTCCTTCCTTAGCCTTTTTTTTTTTTTTACCTCAGTCTAGATGAGTTAAAGACCTTGGTGTCCGATTCACCTCTGACTTGAAATTTGGGACGCGTTTTAATCACGTTATAATGCTACAAACCAAACTCTTGCTTCGTTGCGAAAACTGTTTATTTCAGGGACGTGGACTCCCTCGTTTTAGAATCCTATTCTGAAAGAGTTAAGATCACCAACTTGGATTAACTTGAACATCACAGATTAAAGGCAGACTTATACTTAAAGGGATATACCTCCCAGCGCCATTTTTCTCGATCCTCCTCATCAAGTATGGCCCCAAGGTCCGTTAGTCTTTCCCTTGCTAAAAATCCGTTTTAAATTGTGGGAGATTTTCTGTTGAATAATTGTTGCCTTTATTTTACTGCGTCCCGCAGTATATCATGCATTGCGCGCTTACAATAATCGTGACGTTTCATCTTTGTGTGTGCATGTACTAATTTTCTAATAATTACCATGAGATCAAAAATCTAAAAGACTAATGCGGTAAAAATTAAAATTAATTATTCCAATAGATCGCCGAAGCAAAATTATAAGACACTAGCCTATAAAATTATAAATTGTGTTGTTAAAATACGAAAATCATTCCGGTTTGTGACGACACAATCTTTACTATTCCCAAAGCCAACCGAGACAGCAGTTACGTTTCTCTCTGCGAGGAACACAGCTAGCACTCCAGCCGACCTTAGCTCTCGTAAATACGCAGATGGCGATCTCCGCGTGGCTGTGATCAGGCAGGCGGAATGTTATAAGGCAGGGGGGACCCTTTAACCTTTTCCTCCACAACGTATTTGAGTTCGGTTTTCCAAACTGCAAAATGGGTGAGCGTGTTCGTTGGGCAAACCTATATTCGGTACTTTTAAGACGTATTGCCGAATTCTTCTTTGCCGGTCGTTTGCTGGTGTATAGAATGACCTTCCTGGTGAGCAGCATTTTAATTTAAAGAAATGTTTTTGATAACTGACTCATTGACTTCGCCCTTAACTCTGTGTTGATTTTATGTTGATGATGTTGTGCATTTATTTGCACTGTGATACTAGTAATTTTTACCCCTCATATTGATAATGGCATTGCGACTGCTATTTTGCTATAAATTTATCAGTACCGTGGACATTAATTAAACAGGAGGGAAAACAATAGTCAAATAATACACATGCAAGCCTATTTACGTTGCCTTTTAGGTTTATATGGCAGACTGCCTGACCAGGGAATTGAACCCACGACCTTTGAAACCAAAGACCACTGAGTCATACTGACATGGCTGAGTTAGGACCTCGGTATGGCTGAGCGGTAGGACTTTGGCCTTTGGTTTCAAAGGTCTTGGGTTTGATTCCCCGCTCAGGCAGTCTGACATGTAAGACCAAAAGGCAACATAAACAGGCTTGTATCTGTATTTACGAGGACATTAATAACTATTATTGATAATTCACGTGTCATAATCATAATCATAATCACGATTTGTCATCCGAGGCCTGGACCTGCGCTGGAATCGTTGTTTTCGTTGAGTTCGGTTAAGTTAAACCTCATCTTGAATATAAAATGACTTCGTTTTCATTGTCTAAAACTTTGTCATACGTTTGCATACCATGATGCTGTTCAATATATACTTTTTGTTAGCAACAACGAATGCGAGTATTTAGGCTCGCTCATTCAGCGTATCTTAAACATTAAACAACTTCATTTTTGTTTTCTTTTTGTAATTCGTTGGCATACCATGCAGTCATTTCAGTTTTTATTCACAATATAGACCTACTGTGTAGACTATCCATTACAGAACATTGGGGTATCCGAAACCGTAAAGTCAGTTCGTGCTCTTTCCTTTTTGCTGTTACCAATGCAGATGTGTTTGTTTTTATTTTGTAAATTGATTTAAAATATTGGGAGATATTTTTATGCATATAATTTCTAACCGCAAACCTCATAGTTAGATAAATATCTGTCAACTGGGTTTTCAGTTGGAATTCAGACCAGCCCAAGGTGTCTCACATGTACTTCAAAAATGGTTTCGAAATCTCCAAGTGTGTTCAGGAGGATTAAAAGAAGAAAAAAAAACTTAAAACTGTCATCCCAAAAACGGTATCTCGTAAGTATATATACTTGGAAGAGAAAATACAAAGAATTTCATCAGTGTTCAATTTAGTAAGGAACAACTTTTTTGTTTAGAGCAGCGTATTCGCAGAACAGAAAGAAAAACCGGAAACGGACTTTGGCAGCCATTTTCCAAGATGACTGACACAAAACAAATGTTCCAAAATGGAAACAATATATAATTTTTAATGTATGTCTATACACATATGATTATTGTGATTGGCTTGCTGATTCTAAAAAATGTGTATGGTTACAAATCAAAGTGCTTTATTTTTTTTTTTTACGATTAATAGAACCGGACCAGCCGAAGAGTGGAGGGCTTATGTGCAAACTTAATACGCGTTACTAATCTAAGAGTTTCCAATGAATTGAGGTCGGGCAAGACCGCTTATTTTCTTATTTTATTTTTATTTTTTTGTCCAGCTGCGGCTTTAAATAATGTTGTGTGCCTTGAAGGCTTTGGGAGCGAAACGTTACCTCTTTGCACGGATGGAGGGAAGGAAAGAGCAGTGTCGGTGGCAGCTGCATCCACAAGGTCCACTCATCAAGTTCAATGCAAACGAGATAGACTGTTTGTTGACATGACAAACTCTTTTTCCATTCCATTCTTTTTTAAAAGTCAATCCTAAAGGAACACGGATCGTTCGCCATTTTACACAACAAGAGTCGTTCATTTGCTTTACATTTTTTTTTT
>JAHWFP010080133.1:10828-25260 GCA_023313725.1 Lithobius niger
TTTTTTTGAAAAAGCCCAACCCTGGTGGTTTTTTTCGGCCTTTATCGGGTTCTATCAAGTTTTGCTGTTTATTTACTTTTTTGGATGTGTGCTGAATTTTTTTAATGCTTTATCTGCTTTATGTACTCTGTTTCAACTGTGCTTATGTATACTCTTTTTGGAATTGGGTTTAGTGAACTGGCATTTCACTATGGAAATATGATTATTAAGCATCCGTTCATTAATTTTTCTCCGTTCTAAGTTTAAACTAAGTGGTCTCCCTTTAAACTAAGTATCTGGGTCAGTCGAAGACCAACTGTTGAAAAAATGATCTTCGTAACACCTTTTTTTCAATTACTAACTCCTAAAAAATTGGGGAAAAAAAACACATTTACTGAGGGTTTTATTGGACTGAGGAAAATCGAAACAACCATGTGCAATCCTGACCAATATCCTTACAATGTGACCACCCTTGTGCGTTTTCGCCCCCCCCCATAATGTGTGTGTTAAATGTTTTTAGTTTTTTATTCTTGCTAAAACCGCAACATTTTTACATGTTTTTCAAAGTGAAAATTAATGTCGTTTGTCACAATACATCTGATTGTAGATTTAAACATGGTTTGTATTTGTCTCCACCCCCCCCCCCCCAAACCCCACCCAGAACTGTACTAATTTGTTGCTGACCTAATTTCTTTTCAATAAAAATTTTAACTTCTCTTGGTGAATGAGAAAAGCACAACCGCCAGAGTTAGTATAATTAGTTTTCTTAATCAACGTTCTCCCGAAGACTAACTCAGTTTTCACAAGCACTTCAGTAAAGCATTAAAATAACGGTTGCTCAGTTTCTTTTATTTATTTTTAATTTTTATAATTTTTAAATACAAAATAGTAGGCGTTATCGAATTCTACCGTTTCATTGGGCTGTCCTTGCATCAGTTTAAAACGTTCAGTGTGTTCATTGAGTATTTATACTTAATGCCTTTCCACTCTCTCGAAAAAAGTGCGTTAAAAATAGCAGAAAGGTTGTCGGAAGAAAGGAAATTTCTTCAAATTTCCGTTAGACTTATTCTTAAATGCTAATTTGGGTTTAAATGCCCCCCAATACAAAAAAAAAAACAAAAAACATTTGGGTTATAGGTTTGGCTAACACAAGGCATTTACAACTAAAGTGATAATGATATACGTCTCCTTCGTATGTGGGCACAGAAATTACGTTTAAATAAGTAATTTTTATTTTACGCCAAGAAGGAAAAAAAAAGAAAAACCATCCTTGCAGGCAAACACTGGAGACGGCCATTCTGAGGGAAATGACGTCACAGACCCACCTCCTGCGGTTCAAGCGGATGTTATTAACTGAAATACATAATATCCCGCATACGTATGCCCTGGGATGCGTAACTTCGTGGGAGCCAGCTGGACCGGTGGAATTTTATGCCGAGTAACTCTAGTATATAATTTAATATTCAAGTTACGGTGACTAACTCAAGTTTCTGAGGAACGGCTTTGAGACATAGACTTGATTACTAGACTATAGTTGTAAATCCTGTCGTGAAGAGGGGCTCATGTAGAAGAGAAATGCGTTCAGGGAGGATCAAGTGTGTGTGAGTCTCTTCCCCTTTTCCCCTTCCCCACCTTACTTCCCCTCTCACTCCCACTGTCCTCCCCCTCTCTACCTGCTATCTTGTCCTTTCCTCCCCCTCCCCTCTCTTCCCCTTCTTACCCCTCTTCCCCACTTTACTCCCCTCCTACCTGCTCACCTCCTTTCCACCCCGCTACTCCTCGCCCCCTCTTTTTCCCTTTCCCATCTCCCCCTTTTGTGCCCTCTCTTCAGCCTCTCTTCCCCACTCCCCTCCCCCCACCTTCACCATTATTCTGTTTTTTAAGTCCCTCAATTGTACTCCCTATCATAATTTCTATTTCTGCTCCTTATCCTTTATTGTGGGTGATACAATTGGCCATCCTTCGTTTATTTCCGTAACCCAGGAGCAGAAGGCTTGTTTCACGTCATGTGTCCTGGTCGTTATTGTTGTTTAGCACTGAATCCTACTGCATATTTTTTGGGTCTTTTTTTACGTTTTTTGTTTGGCACTGAATCTTACTGCACAATTTTTATATGGCTTTTAAAGCCCTGTAGTAGGTTGTGTGTCTGTAATTGCCCCCCCCCCCCCCTTATAAGGTTGGTTTTGGTCAAGAGTAACTGAGACAGATGCAGATTTGCTGCTTTGCACTTTAGGCCTCAGATTACCCTTTTCCTCGCCTTCCTTGGTGTGATGGGTCCTACGAACCAGACTTGGTCGATACTTAGCACCGTTTCGAACTCTCAGATACACGGTATCTTGAAGTCCTCGATATTCCGTTGCTTGTATTGGCTTGTTAGGTAAGATTCTGCTTGTTCCTTCTTCTCCAGAGTACGTCCACACTGTGTGATAACGCCTTTTTCCCTGCTTTTATAGCTGATGGGATGCGACATCGTGAGCAGCTGCCACGTGCTTGTGCAAGACGGTCGCAACTGACCACTGTTGCAACGGTCATCCTTAGTGATGGCCTGTCCCTGGTTTATCTCGTAAGGCAACGACAGTAATACCCTCCCCATCCTCACGATCCCTCAAAGTGCAGGAGAATAATTGTTGGCTCACCAGCATTGTTAGCATTTCTTATTGTTCATTCTATTCCTTGCAACTGGTGTTTGCTGATGGGCATTGTTCCCCTAATGTTTAAAACAATGTAAAACAACAAAGTTGATCTTTCAGGGTCCAGCAACCCCGTAATGGCTCGACTATAATTGAAAAGTGTTCCCTTTTAGAATGAGAGAGAATGAAATTTCTGGTTTAGGGCCTCCATGCACTGGGCGGCCATGTCGTTGCGGCTCAATCACGTGATGAAAATTGAACATGGAGAAGTATGGTCGCCCTGTGGTGGCCGTGGTGGCCAAGTGAGCGGTGCTATATATGTACCGTAACCATTCTCGTTGGCTGCAGCGACCTGGTCGAGCAGCTTGGTCGCTTAGTGCGCGGGGGCCCCAAAGAACATGTTTCTGATTTTAGGTAGGTGTAGTAGTTTTTTTCTGAAACTGTGGCAGAACAACAAAAAGAGAACAGTTGTCAAATGTAAGTGTGGCTCCCTACTTTTTGCTCTTGCAACAGAATTATATAATGTTTGGTATAAATATAACTTCCATACTTATCTACTAACTGGCCAAGTTTGGTCGAAAAATATTGAACAGGAACGGAGATTTAAATTATTTTAGTTTTGGTGGCATGAGGACTTTAATTATATGATACATTTTTTTAAATGTAGGCAATATAGTATATTGCACAACAAATGTTACAAAGAATGTAAGAATTATTGACGGCAGCCCATTGCGTTAACGTACATACCAACCCAACCAGCTCTGAATTACAACGTGGCGTTTTATGTTTAGCCGGCGGCGATGGCCCACATCTTTAGCGTAGGACACGGAAAGAGGCTTACAAATATCGAAACAGAAACTAAATGTCGGAGCAAATGAAAGCCTGTTAAAATGAATACGATGATTTACTAGACCTACTGAAAAAAAACTCAAATATGAAAACTCCAGCAAAGAGCAGTCCCACACACCAAAAGGCAGAAAACCCAAATTTAGCCGCGTGAGTATTGCCCCCAAATTTTTTGGGAGCATTAACAAATATAGAAAAGTCATTAAAATGAGTATACATAGTATAAATTAAAAATAAATTTCTATTACACCGCCTACAATAGGCCTGAAACCTGCTTTTGTATTGCAATACAAAAGGAAATGAAATTGTTAAACCTATTGTTAAAGGGGAAGGAGGAGGGGAAAGTTGAGAAATGGAGGTAGACAGGAAAGGTGGCGGAAGGGGTAATGTCCCCTCCCTCTCAAGGAGCATTGTTGGTTAGGCAGTCTGTTGTGATCTGTTGATGCACAGGGAAAATTTTCACCGTTAATGTGTGTGTGTGTGTGTTTTTTTTTTTTTTGTAGGCTATGTCAACGAAACGACAAAACTTCTAAAAAAAACGATTTTTTTGTCTTTTTGTGGCCAAGACTCCAGGCAAACTATCCTGAACCCTGAGGATAATAAAAAAAAAAAACACAGCTTCCCTGTTTAGAAAAAAAAACACATTGGCTTGACCTTGACTGATTGTGTTATACCCATTTTTTAAACATCGCAAACTGTAAGTTTTGTTCGTTTAGCACTACGTAAAAGTTAATTAGTAGTTGTTTTCATTGTGATTTTTTTTTACCTGATTTAACACGATTTTTAACACGAATTTTCGATTTTTCTGTAAGATCGCAGATCGGAAAACCAAATTTCGTAATATTCGCTTTCAGTTTCGCCATAGGAGTAATGCCCACGTAACAACGGAGTAATTGCAGTATATTTTACTTTTCGTATTTATTTTTATTTGTATTTATTTTCGAGAGTAATTTGGCGGAAAACGATTTTTTTCCTCACCCTACGGTGAAAACATATTCATGAAAACATTTTAGGGGGCAGCATCATGATTTTGGGGGAATATGCTTGCACGCATTTCATAACAGCGACCGGAGATGAGGTGAGGTAGGAGGCGGCCATTTTCTCTAGGGTCGCCACCATTACATGCTGACTTACAGGAGCGGATCGTGAGATTATATCTGGAGAAGGGAAAAGAAGTTTCCCCGGGATGGGGGAAGGGGCAGCTGCCCCTACATTATTGATCCTCCCTCAGTCCCTCCTTTCCCCTCCCTTACTTTTTTCTTTTCCTTTCCTCCTTTCCTATTTTTTTGCCTTCTCCTTTTTCATTTTTTTCCCAAAGGGTTTCAAAGGGTTTAACGAGCGTTAACCACTCCTGGTCATTTTTTTTACTGAATTCTTAATAATTTTGTTACGGGGATCGTTTCATGTTTTTGTTGATCGATAATGCGGTTGCATGGTTCTCGTGAACCTGAATTATTGATCTTCAAAACTGTTATTCTTAGTTTGGTTTTGTGGTTAACGCTCGCGACACAACCCTTTTACCCTTAAAACGCATTATTCCTCTCATCGTCATTGGGAACAAAACCCAGTTTGGCTGCGAACTCCCAAAAAGGGTCAAAGGGTTTTAGCGAGCGTTAACCGCACCCGGTCATCTGCCCGACGAAGCCCTAAGGCTCTATGTCTGCAACACCCGGAATGGATTCTCAGGAGGTCACCCAGGAGGTTGCGAACTCCCTAAGCAATAAACAACAATGATGCGCACAACAAAAACATTTTTTCAACACTTGGTTTTTAATAATTGGTTTCTAACAATTTCCGACAGATTTTTCCTTGTTTCTGGCCCAAAATATACTCAATTGTCGGTCTGAAAAAAAAGTACCTCTCCGAGTTGTACTTGGTCTGCGTACAAACTTTCATCAAATTCGGTTCGGTAAATTTGGCGTGATGTTCTTAAAAAGAAACCCCAATATGGACAGTGCAAAGGATCTATGCTCCAATAAGACTGCAGGGGAAAGCAGGAAGAGGGGGGGGGGGGGAGATTAAAAAAAAAAAAACGTACAAAACAACTACAGGCTATGTTTTTTTAATTTTATTTAGTGTTAACGTCTTTATGAGTGAATAAGTGTAAGACTACAATCTTATTTATTTTTAAATGCACTAGCCTAACAAAAGCCATTGAAAAGCATATGAAAGTAGTACATATGCTTTTCAAGACACTTAGAAATTACTGCTGCAAAAATAAAAACATTTGCCGTAACCGGATACCATCCTTACCTCACGACCCAATTTTTTGTCGACCTCTGTTTAGCCTGATCCACAACACTACAGAATGGTAGTACCTTTGTGAAAATTGCAACAGAGATAGCATGAAAGTTGTTCTTATACGGCTAGCTATTAGTATGAATAATTTATAATTTTCTCATTTAATCTTAAAAAGGGAGACTTAGTTGTCGTAGTTGAGAGGAATCCGTATGATTCCGAAATGTGACAAAAAAAAATCACTGTAGGTAGCCTCCTTATTCCGCTAAACATACCGTTATACAAGACAAAAAACGCCCACGTTTTTTCTGTCTGCCTTTCTTTAATTGAAATTTTTTGTACAATTTTTACTTATCCACCTGTCGAAAACTGGCACTAGAATTAACTGCGATCCATGAGCCAACAAAAAATTCGGTTCCGACATTATTCAAGAATTTTTTGACTAAGCCTAAAATTTTGGGGCTGACTTAGTCCTTGAAAAATCTTAGATAATTTCGGATCCGAATTTTTTGTGTGCCCATGTATCGTGGTAATGTGAGTACCAGTTTTCGACTGTGGAAGATAAATTCTGATTAAATATTGTAAAGAATTTAAATTAAGGAAAGGCAGGAAGGAAAAATGCGGGAATTAGTTTGTGTGCAGAGAAAGTATGTTTTTGGGTAGTAACGCAGCAACCGGAACAGGGATTTTTTTTGTTACATTTTGTCCCTGCGTTCTATCCCTGCATGGCTCGTCTCAACTACGAAAACTAAGTCTACTATTTAAAATTAAATAAAAAAAAATTGATTCATACATATACAGCTGCTTGCAGAGTGATATCCGGAATACATCGGAGACGAAAAAGGCCTCAGTCAGTAAAAACCGCAAGGCCTATTCGGTACTAAATCTGGCTACGAGGTTAAAAGCAAAAACAAAAAAATAAAAACTCCGGTTTCAAAAGAAAACGGGATCCACTCTGAAATTTTGATCCTTCCTACCTACCTTCAAAACGTCTTTGGCACAACGCTGTTCTAGACACACAATAGTGTGTCGCCGCCAAGTAGACGTTTTATTGTTGGAGCTTAATTGTTAGAGTGTAATTGTTGTCAGATGGCGGCTCACTAGCAGACTGTCTCTTTAACTGAAACCAACTTATATCAAAAACCAAAACTGGTAAAAGGGGCCGCCAAGTTCCGAACGGTTCGGCCCTTCAAAGGAGTGATATCAACACACCAAAACATTCGCCAAGTTAGTCGCACCGCTTAATAATTCGAAGGTTAAATGAAAATGAAAGGTTAAATGAAATGAAGTAGGAGAAATTTTTATTTTAAATCATAAAAACATTGTTAAAGAAATGAAAAACATCAATTGGCTTTGTTTAGATAAGTTTTGTAATGATCCAAACGAAATGTACAATGTTATCAAAGGTAAAATAAATAAAATTTACACTGAGAATACTACCGAAGGAAAAAATACCAAAAAGGAGTCCAGAGCAAAAAAAACATGGATAACCGAAGGTCTTGTGGCCCTAATAAATAAAAAAAAATTTAATGTGGAAACGTATTAAAAATAACGTCACCATTGATACTGTAAAGTTGAAAGAATACAATAGGCTTAAAATAGAAGTAGCCAAAAGAGTAAATGAGTGTAAACAAAAATACTTTACAAAATTGATTGATAATACTAATAATAAAAAAGAAAATATTTGGACACATCTAAACAAATTTATTGACAAAAAACAGAAGACATCTTTAGATCAGGAAATTCTAAAAGGTTTTAAGTATGATAATCCTAAGACATTAAGCGATAGAGTAAATAAACATTTCTCCAACGTTGTTCCCAAATTACGTAATTCTTACCAACAAAGGCTCAACTCCAATAAATACCTTGACAATCAAATGGGGAATATCCAAAACGTGAAAAATTCTATTGTAATTTATGAGTGTGACCCTTTCACGATTACTAACATTATCAAAAGTCTGAAGATTAACAATTCAACTGGAAATGACGGTATACTAATGTCTCATATTACCGACTCAATTGAAATTTCATCAATTTTTATTTCTAAGCTTATAAACTCAATAATCGACACTGAAAAATGGCCTGATGAACTGAAAATTCAAATTCTTAGGCCGATTTACAAAAAAGGTACAAAGATAAATTTAGACAATTACCACCTATTGCACTTCTTTCTAACATTAATAAAATTATTGAAAAATTTTTCTTAAAAAATATTTTGAACTTTTTGAACAAACACAATATTATTACAAGTAAGCAATATGGTTTTAAACAAAAGCGAAGCACTGAAGATGCATTAAAACACATTAACGAATTAATTTCTTCTTCCCTTAACAACGGCAAGTACATTAAAGCAGTGCTGATTGACCTACAGAAGGCTTTTGATACCATTGATCATCAAAAACTTTTAAATAACTGTCAAAATTATGGGCTTAGGGGTAAATGTTTTAACATCCTCAAGAGTTACCTGAATAACAGAAAGGCATGTACCAAAATTTGTAACAATACCAGTGATCCAAGTGATATTTGCTTCGGAGTACCTCAAGGCTCTGTCCTAGGACCTCTTTTATTCAGCATTTACATAAACGATATCACGAACTGCATAAAAACATGCGAAATAATACTTTTTGCTGATGATATTGTTTTGCTGTCCATCCAGTCCGATAAACTAATTATGGAATCTAACCTAAAAGAAGATTTTGATAATTTAAACTATTGGTTTTTGACTAACGATTTATTCATAAATGAAGACAAAACCTGTACAATTGATATAAGTTCTACACACCGAAAATATTCAAGTACCGATTTATATATTCATACAGAAAACTGTCTAAATTATTCAAACTGTATTTTAACCTGTACCAAGGTGAAGCAAGTTACTGAAAGTAAGTATCTTGGACTTGGGGTCGACAATTTTTGGAAACATGTTCATCACATTAATCTTCTGATCACCAAACTTAGAAAAATGATTCCTTTCTTCTATAAAATTAAATCACTATTGAATAATAAGAACAAACGAATCGTCTTTGATGCATTGGTTACCAGTCATCTTAGATATGGTATTGAAGTGTATGGTTTTGCTTCTTCAACCCTTATTGATCGCCTACAAAAGGTACAAAATAAAATTTTAAAGGTTCTTTTCAGAAAACATAACCACTACAAATCTACTAAAGAATTATACAAGGAACACAGAATTTTAAATGTAACTAAATTGAGGAACTATATTATTATACATAAAAATTACTTTTGCAACGATTTAAAAATTAAAGATGAATTTAAAATGGGTTTCCTTCGCGATAAAACATTAAGGTTCCATATTCCACTAATTAAAAATAATTATGGCTCAAAAACTAAAGATCATTATATTCCAACAATTTTCAATTTAATTCCATCAAAATTACTAGATTTAACTCAGTACAATTCCGTCAAACACAAAATAAAAGAATGGCTAATTAACAACTAAGTTTTAGTTTTATTCTTTATTGTTCTTTATTGTTTTTTTTTTTTTTTTTTGTGTCCGTGATTATTATTATTTTTTTTTTTTTACCACACTGTGTGATTTAATTTTGTTGTATAGATTTTTCTTTATCTTGATTGTGAAATTGTCTAAATGTGTAGCCAAACAAGGACTTTTATAGACCTTCGGCAACACTCTTTGAATAAAGGTTATTACTATTATTAAAAAAAAAAAACTAGTACATAGCAACGTTCGGTAGCAATGTTCAAGTTTTCATTTAACGTCCAAAGTATTATTCGGTGCGAGTTAGTTAACGAATGTTTTGGTGTGTTGATATCATTCCATTGAAGGACCGAACCATTCGGAACTTGGTGGCCCCTTTTACCAGTTTTGGTTTTTGATATGATATCACTCCTTTTTTAAATTGTGTATTGACTCAACTCCACTACCGTGCAGATGAGTAATAAAGTGCCACGTCAACAAGAATTTGGTTTTCAACAATTTGCTACTACCTTTTGCCTATATAGGCCGAACCATTCTCAACTTAGTCACCCCTTTATTGGCTTTTGTTTTGGTTTTAATTTTGTTGTAATTTGTTGTATTTAGTTAGTTTTGGTGTGCTGATATCACTCCTTTGAAGGACCTAACCACTCTCAACTTGGTGGCCTCCTTATCAGTTTTTTGGGTTTGTTTTTACACTTGGTTTATTTTCGTGAATTGAACGTGAATTAGCTCGGCCGGCAGGCCGTGCTTACTAGAGTTCGTTTGCGCACGAGAATTGCAGAAAATTGGACAGGAGGAGGAGGCGGCGGAGCGGCTAACAATGTCAAAATGTTACAATGCTGCAACATGTAACAATAGGGTAACAATAGGCGAGGCGCACAATATCGGCTTATAGCTCACTCGAACAAGATGCAACGATGGTTTGGGTGCCGGGAAACTACCATTGTCGTTGTTTGAATTAGCTATAGCTCGTTGTGGAGAACCAAAATTAAATGGTCTTGATTTTGCCTTAAATCTTCAAGTTTTAAACCGTATAGCGTGCGAAGTCTTAAAATTGGGCGGCCGACATGACTGAGTGACTTATTTACTTTTTCAATGCGGGCTTCGGGAAGCCAGATGAATTGTTTCCGTAATTGTTTGCCACGATACTGCAACAATCCAGAATCAATTACTCATAGAGATGACGCATGCTAAATCTAGACCCACGCTAATGTGTTGCCATCAAATAATAATCATGCGACAAACGCCAATAAATTAACTGAGCAAAAAACGGCTTCGCCGTTAAGAAAAAAAATATTAGAGTTCATATCCCCATACTCACAGCCGTGAAGGTGCACGAATAAAAACGGATTAGAGTTCACTCGAACGCAACGAACTATAATTTGACCTCCAATTCGCAAAACGTACACCTACAAACACACACAAAATAACGCCATAAACAGCAAAACGCTACAAAATTGGAAGATAAAATGCATACACAAAATGAAAACGTAATTACTCAAACGAACTAGAAATAACCACCTCAAACGACCTTCAAACACAAACACAGGCAAAAAAATGCCTTAACTAGGAGTCTGCTTGTTTCACTGCACTCATACGAAACAGATGTAATATGAAACAACAAACACAGAAAAATATTTAAAAAAGGTCTGTATAATACACAAATTATGCGTGCACGCCCAAACGCCGAAACATTAAACTTTTCAAACATAAACTGGGCTTTCTTTCTGGGCATAACCATTGATCAAAAACAGTCCTTGTTCCCTAGTATTGGAGTTCAAATTATAGTTCGTTGCGTTCGAGTGAACTCTAATCCGTTTTTATTCGTGCACCTTCACGGCTGTGAGAATGGGGATACGAGCTCTAATGTTTTTTTTTCTAAACGGCGAAGCCGTTTTTTGCTCAGTTATACAATTTCTTTGCAACGTTGTTTAGATTTATTGTGATTTATAGTGTGTGCCTAGGCACGCACGTCTGTATACCTGCCGCTCTCATTGTCGAAACTTTGGCCGTCCAATGAGAGACGATGCTGACAATATTAACAATAGTTATAACAATACTTTCATACTTACGCGCCCTCCTACACCATCCTTGTTACGCCCCCAGGCTCCGACCAGTTCGTATTGTAGTGCACCCATTTGTCCAATTTCATAGATGGAAGCCTTCCCGTTATCACGGAATCGATGAATAATCACCCTATGGGATTTAACATAGGGATGAGCGGACTTAGCTATCTAGCTAGCTATCTAGGTAAGTACCACATTTTCAACGTTATTGAGGGACAGATTTTGGATGGAGAGCAGCATAACTGTAGGCATTCAAACACGAGGTTATTTTTGTCAGGTGAGTCATTGCTCTCGATTTCAACACAATTTAAGCTATTGTACCGCATTATTATTTTTCCCCAAGTACCTGAAATGTGCCCAACTATGCTTCAAGATATAAGACACTGACGCTATGGCGTCGCGCTACAATGGTTTACAACCTCGACAATTGAATTGATGGGATGTTTGTTGTGATGTTTGTTGCCTAACTTGGCGCGACACACTAGCGTGTGTCTAGATACGTGATTTCAGCATACTGGTGTAAATTCACCATGCGGTAGAAATCTTTGCAAATCGTTTGAATCAGGTGTCTTGGGTCCAGTAAAAAAGAAAACCTCAACACGAAAATTTGGGAACGTGTTCTGTAAGGAGAAAAAGTGCCCTCAATAACGTTGACTATTAACTAGCTAATCACCAGGCTCCCATGTTAATTATCGTAGGGTATAAAGACAACTCTGCAGCTCATTAGGGAAAGTTGCCAGATCTAAATTTCGGCAGACAGCTAAAGCTCATACGTGGGTTGCAGCTAGAAGCACGTGGCCTTGAAGAGGCTCGTAAGTGCAAAATTATTGTTGTAACCATTGTTTGTATTGTCATCCAACAGTAGATTATAACATGCTTAAGTGTTACACGCTTATCGTTGTCAGAATGAGCTGTTTTTGCAAATAGGTGGTTCACTAAGAGACAGAATATCTTTATCTTTTATTGCAAAGGTTTGGTCTTTTTTCTTTTTACGGACGAATCCAAACTGACTTATCTGCCCCACAACGTTTAAAGGGACAATTTTGCTGAAAAGAAGATTAGGAACAAAATGCACATCGTCAGCACAGGTAGGAACGTGTTCTTTATGGAGAAAAACGTGACGCGGACATTTTATTTTATGTAGGCTTTCTGTTCTTGCAGTCTAGGTTAAGTGTCGAGTAATTTTAAACAGCTAGTGAGTTGATTAGTTTTAGTAATCTTCGTCTGCCACCTGAATATTAGAACTGTATGAACATTTACCATTCCGTGAGTTTGTAGTATGTGTTCATGATTCAATGATTAACGTTAACCTCGGGAGGGCCAAGTGAAGGGGGATGCGCTGATTGAGTGAGCGAAGCGAACGAAAATCAGCGTTTGTTAGCCAGTGCGCTCAAAAATTGGCTTAAATAGGCTTAAGCATGTGAAACGTGGGCATACAATAAGCCCATAAGCCAATAAGCCAATAAGTCCATGGCTGGTGTAACGGCTTATTGGGCAATGTCAAACGTTGAGTATTAGTAATATTATGAGTTAGAAAATTTATAGACACTCGAGACAAAATAGGTAGAGGTGACTATTCGACAGTGGAATTCTTTCTATTCACAGGCCTATGAAAGTTGTGACATCCACCCAAAACCAAAACTGGTATAAGAGCAGCCGCCAAGTTTCCAAAAAGGGTCGGCCTTCAAAGTAGTGATATCATTCAACCAGGAAAAGGCCGCCAAGGTCAATCCTATTAGCCAAGTTAATCGCACGGAATAATACTTTAGACGTTAAATGAATACTTGAAGATTGCTACCGCTAGTAGCAATCTTCTAGATTTCATTTAACTTTCGAAATATTAGTAGGTGCGATGAACTTGGCTAATAGAATTAATCTTGGCGGCCTTTCCCTGGTTGAATGATATTACTACTTTAAAAGGCTGACCCTTTTTGGAAACTTGGCGGCAGCATTTATACCAGTTTTGGTTTTGGGTGGATATAAGTTATACCGCTCTTAATACGAGTGTGCTTATCTGGCATTATCATGGTTGATACGATAGCTTTTTGCGTTATCTAAATATAAATCTAAAAAGCAACGTAAATAGGTTTGCATCCGGATTTATTTTGTGTTATCTACGGTTCGATTGTAAAACTTGTAATGAAGGATTTTTTTTATATTTTATTGCAATAAAAAAATTCCCACGCAGTGACTGCATGCTTCTGCACTCTTGGATGAATCAACGAGAGCTTTGTACGCCATTGTGTCACAACTACGAAAACCAACTAAAAAATAAGCGTTGAAAATGGCCACTGACACGTACAAATGACGTTGTGTGTGTAGCTTTCGTGGCTGGCTATCTCGGTTCACTATTGCATTGTATGAATTGTCACACTGGGCTTCCCTACATTGCAGTAGTGTCAATTGCTACAGAAAGCGGCCCCTTAGGGTCGGCTTTCGTGTAAGGGTGGGCTGTGTGTTCATGCATGTAACACGCACATACGCGTAAAACAGGCTAACAAAAAAATTAAAGGTACTATGTGTGGAGGGAGGGGGGGGGGCGGACTCAAATTCAGGAAACACCCGCACAGCCACTTTAAATAGATAGCTAAAGCCAATGCAAAATATCCAGTGTGTTGTTACATGTTAGCACATGCAAATTTCTTAGGAATTACTTTCACTGTATAAACCATTATCATTAATATGTTACGCAGTGAATATTCGAGTACGCGAAAATCTAGTAGTCCTAGTCTTAGTAGTCCTAGTAGTCCTATGCACTTGAATATTTTCATTGCGACGCGTGTTTTCTTTCGTTTCTCTGTGGCTTCCAACTAACCTCTGAGGATGATGGGAACTTGAGGTATGCAACTATTTTAATAGAAATGTGATCTCAATGGCCTAACAATTTGGTTGAGGGAGAGGGAAGGGGGTTAATTAGCGCTCATTTCCTACTTTCTCAAAAATGGAGTCACATTGAATTCTTTGTGAGATGGTCTTTCACTGGATTCTGTTTTGCCTAAAGCTAAGGTTTTATTTTCAACTTGAGCAAAAATCCTTTTCACGAGAAAATTCATACCGATGACCACAACGTGTTTAACTTATTAGTATTAAAAACGCTTAAGCGTATAAAATACGGATGTAAGCCTTAAAAAACTTAAAGCCCTAAAGGAACAGATATTAGAAAAAGACATGTAAGCCATCAGCGTCGCACTAATACGTGTAAAAGAATCTCCAGCG
>JAHWFP010080135.1:8709-35801 GCA_023313725.1 Lithobius niger
AAATTGTTTGTCGGTATGATAACCTGTCCATACCCGACATTTGGAGAGATTGTATGTCGGTATGATAACTTGCCCATACCATAAACCAAGTAAAACTAACAAAAAAAAACAAAAAAATGTAAACTAAAAACGAGGTTCAAACTATTTATGAGAATAGAAGTGTCATAGCTCCCACAATAAGGAGAGACGCCAGCCATACAGAATAGCCAAAGCCAATGCCACAATTATCCATGAACAAGTTCCAGTTTAGAAATGAAAGCAAATGCCATACAAAAGCAAAAGCGATAATCTGAATTCCTTTTCAGCATACAAATTGGATCAGTAGCCTACTAACAAGAAGTAGCCTACGCCGAAGACATGGCCTACAAAAAAAAAAAAAATCAAACCGGCCAACTACATAGTAGAAAAGCCAGCTTTATTGTCTCAACAGCCTACAAACAAGTAGTAGCCTACCGAGTTGCCAAATAAGCCAACCATGTCGTCTCAAAAGCCTATAACCATGAAATAAGCCAACATCTCACCAAAATGAAACCATATGCCAACTTGACGAACTATAAGATTTTGAGTGAACTAATGTTGTTTGTTTACGGGAATTTGCAAATTCGACAAACTTTTGCACGAGTGCCAGCGAAATTATGTATGCACTCCATAGTTGAAATAAAGAAACAGGCGAAAAATGCATCCGAAAAAAAAAAGGCTCTGGGAGCCGACCAGTTACTTTATTCCAAAAATGGAGGAGTCGTTGAAAAACAATCCGTAAAAGTGTCTCAGGCTTTCGAAAATTACATTTTTCAGAAATTCATCAGCCTCAGCCCTCACCCTCAATCAGTTCCCCGGAAACAGAGCACAATCCCAGTACGGAATGAATCAAGCCCACCCGAAACAACTGTTCATAAAGACACACAGCAAGTCAAAGATTCGACTTATAACGTCAACAGCCAAGAAAACCCGATTCATTCCAAAAGTTCATTGCTTGAATACAAATTTTTATTTCAGTAGTCGATTTTATTCATGGAAAACCCATTGTAGAACACAAAAAGTGTTCAATTCATAAATAACCGAATCAGAAATGAAAAATCCAAAATCCATCCAATGTGAAGCAGGATCTGCTCTTTCGGAAATTTGAAAACAATATAACCAAAATTGACATTACCATTGTTAAATGATGTAACAGAAATGCTGTAGTAATATTCTGTACCACAGAGCACTCTCCAATAGGTAACCGGTACAGTAGCTTGGGAATAACAGCTAGAAGTGTGCATGAAATTGACAGTAAGGTTATCTAGTAACACGCTAGGACGCGCACGTTAGAAACAATAAGATGAGAATCCCGAAGTATGCCAGCCAGAAGTGCGTTAGCGATGTGCGGTCTTTTTACTTCCAAACCTTAACTTCACCTAAAAGAAAATCATAAGAACGGAAGCGTTTTTACCAAACATGTTCCCCCGGTAACTACCAGCGCTAACGCATATGAAGGCCCATACCTAGGCGTCATCACTTTCCTAGGGCGTAAATTAAACTTAAAAGGTTCGATACGTTGGTCCTAAAAGAACCAGCCGCATCGTGGATGCAAGGACGATTGTTAATATCGTTTAATTTAGCCTAACTACGATACCTCATTAGAATATCGGTATCGGCACCGGCACACTATCGGAACGATAGGCCGACCCCCTTTTATAATTAACAGTCAATGAACTGCATTAATTAATTAATCATTTAACTATTTTAATCACTAATTAAATCCGTTTTATTATTCATCAAACTCTTTAATTAAAGCTTTGAACTCGTTAACGTAAACGTTAACATCGTCCTTTAGCTTGTCAGGCTCCAAAAATACAACACATCCGGTACTAGCTAGCGCCACAACAGCAGCGCCAGTCTAGTACACTTTTGGCCTCAGTCTAGCTTAGCTATCCAGATTCACTGTAAGAGTCAGTGGTCAGCCTGACCAATCAGGTCATTTGAGCCCTCAATTTGTGGCACTAACTTCCTCATCCAGGGACCACCTCTGAGTATAATAGAAGGGGCTGAAGCCCTGTTTCTTCACTCTGTGATATTCCTGAGAGCTCAAAATCCGCCTGCGGCTATGCCAGTCTGACCCCCGACGTTCCTCCAGCTTCACTTCAACTAAAGTTAAGTAACCAACCCTTCCACTCTGTGGACTTAGTATAATAATGATTTGGACTTAGTCATTTGACAAGTGATGTGGACTTAGCGAGTTCGGTTAACGATCCTTCAATAAGAAGGCAGTCTTTAATTAGGAAGTGCTCTCGGAACTAAAGGGGAGGGAATTAATAAATAATTGCCCGTGAATAAATCCTTTCGACTTTAACAGAAAGTCGTTGCCTTGACTGAATTACTTGTGCATGCCTGATCTTGTGTTTCCAGCCTAGATTTATAGCTGCTAATGAATTAAGCGATCGTATAAGACTACTGTCTTATACAGGGAAACTTCTCCGTAAAGTTAGCCAGAACAACCCTTTGGGACTTTACGTCGAAGTTTACACTTTGTTTGACTGTTTCAAAAAAATTTGCAGAGTTTGGCAACATTGCAAAAACAGTTGTGTAGCCTACATGCAATTATACTATACTGGTACTCTTAATAGCGTAAGACTTCTAAGCGTTTAATGTAAGAAAGTAATGTGAAACAAAGCAAAAATTAACACCATAGCTGCAACTTATAAGGGGGAAAAAATAACTTTATTTCGTTTTTGTGTGTGAATTAGCCGGTATCCGGTACCGGCCCGGATCCGGAACCGGTCTGGCACCGACATCAAATTATCCGGAACCGACCCGGATCCGGCAAAACGGTATCCGGTCGATCCCTAGAACCAAAGCTTCTTTACAGACCGCAGTCGGAGTGGAGGCTTAGTAGGGATCCTCGTGGTGAGTCCCAGTCTTGTTAAGAAGTGATGACAGCAGGGGCAGCCTGGTTGAAGGCAACGAACCGCCCGTAAATTGGTTCGATTGGGTGGGGTTGATGATTAGTTTTCTTGGAAGCAGTTGCTAGTGTAATGATGCGACTGGGTTGAGAGGCAGCGACTGCCGGAAAGACGATCTTGCAGTCGGCGGGATCTCTTCTAGTCTTGCACCATTTTGAGTACGGTGATCGGCTTGACACGCTTGGGTTGGAAATGATTGCCGACTGAAGATAGACCTTGATCCGATTTGTGTTATCAAGCTCCTGAGCAGGCTCATTGACATTGACTGGAGGAAGCTCCCGGCTATTCAGATGGGTTGATTTTGTTTCTCCGGCGATGTCGCATGAATGTCAGGTTTTGTTTTGGTGTCAAGAGTGGTCAGGGCGTGGAATGCTTTACCAGAAGATGTCAGATGTCCTTGGTGTTTTTAAATGCTGCCCGTCCCTGTGCAAGACCATGGGGTAGTGGCAGGCTTTCATGGTATTTTTCTATTGTCCACCTGGACATTTCGCCATGCTTGGATTACTTATTTATACTTACTATACTTGCATTACTGAATGACTTAAGAGTGAAGTATACTCTCCGCGCACTATTTATGCTTTATTCGCCCCTGACAGTATAATTGTTCATTATCATAATTATTTAAAAACAACAAAATCATGTGCAACTGTGACAAATGAAGGAAGACCACTGGGGCATTCATGCTTGCAGCAAAACTCATTTAAATGCATGAGGTATTTCAGCTTAGGTGATGCAGGCAAAATATTGTTTTTGAAATTGTTAATGGTGACGAATTGAACAAGATTGGTATTAGTAATCATTTGCTGAAATCCTATGGTATACAATACATCTCTATAATTCAATGATGGTGTGCATTATTTTCAAAGAGTTGCATACTGTACCTGGAGGTTGATGAGGAGTGGCTTCAGTGAAAATTACAGACACGGTCGTTGGATCGAATCCTGGTACGGTAAATAATGCTCTTGCTATTAGTCCTCCCTAAAGAATTGAGTCATAGAAATGATTAGAGAAATAAGACAACTCTGATATTGGGTTTTAATACGATGAAAAAGAAAATGATTACACACCATCGAATGGCCCAATATAATAACTGACTTTGGTGGTGAACGAAGATACTTGTATAAGTTTAAGATTTCCATAACGCATTCTTGGACAAATTCTGTAATTTATTAAAACGAAGATTCACTTAAAAGAAGGCAACAATTCAAGTAAGATATCTTCCCACAATGAATTCATTGCAAGTTATAACAAAGTAATTTTTTTCTCATGGTGGCAGTCAGTTTTTACTTACTGTATTTCGTTAACTCCCTACTGTCTGTTGCTGCTAAATAAGCAAAACGTGATTAAGTCAGCTGAAAGTCACTGTCACCACAAGAAATAGTTACTTTGTCTCTCCATTTATCACGTAGGTAACAAATTACAGTTCTCTCTTACAACAATAGAATTCTTGAGGCTTCTGACCAACAACGCATACATCGTTGGTTGTTTAAAATATTTTATGGATGAACGGTCTACGTTGCACTGTATTTTCAGTACGTTTCCTATGGAATCATGCACAACATTGAGTAGCATATTATATGAGGTAAGAGAAAAAAAAGCTGTGAGCCGCAAAGACTGATATGATTGAAGTGTGGGTTGGCTAAGTCCATCAAAAGTCTTCTATGATTAATTCAAAGACGCCTGTAGTTTTTTGGGTGTCGTTTTTTCAAGCGTCCAGACTTTTAGTTATAAACTAATCTCTAATTAACTTCCCTGAATAATGAGAAAACAATAAGGACAAGTAAATTCAACGATCACAGTTTTTCACAGATTTTGCAGCTACTTTAAAAACTGACTATGAACAAGTTCTTGGAGTTGTAGGTTAGAGAAAGTCCACTGATTTAAAAAATGAGTAGTGAAGTTCACGGATTTTGATAAAACTGGAAATTTACGTTTTGCCATTATTTCCTAAAACACAAACGCACGAAACCTCCTAAAACACGAAAACAAGGAAATTTTGATTGGTGTTAAAACTACCACTTTATTGTTAAAAAGTTCCTGACACTACTAAGTCAATGAAAGCAGGATGATGGCTGTTTAAAACCGCATCAAAAACTTTTACTGTAGCTTGCTGAAAATGATAGCAACGAACGGCGCTGTTCCCCGGTCTTCCCCACAGTCTGCTGCTCGACATGCTTGACCGTCCGCTACGAAAATCGGGGTCTCTAGCAAGACACGCGAACTTGGCAGAGAGCTTCTGCACACCGTTCCCTCCACCGTTGTTGTCCGTTTTAAGAACCTGACGTTCTGCCAAGAAGCAGGAACCTCCATGGGGTATTCCTGTTCGCCTGCCTTAGCTCATTCACCAGTTTCTTGATCAACATGTTTTGGACCTGTATCCAGAGCTCCGACTTTGGTTAATAAATACGGATGCAAACCTATTTACGTTGCCTTTTGGACTTATATGTCAGACTGCCTAAGCGGGGAATCGAATCCAGGACCTTTGAAATCAAAGGCCAAGGTCCTACTGCTGAGCCAGACTGACACGGTCCGACTTTGGTGACAGTATGTGGACGATGTGTTCACGACTCCAAAAGAAGATACTATCAATGACATGCTCATCTCCATCCACTCCTGGCACCCTTCTACCCAGTTTAAAAGATGTGGAGCTTCCAGCTTGTGTCCAGCTTGTGAGGAAGAACAGCAAGATCACTATGGTCCCTATAGAAAGCCCGCACACAATGGACGGACAATACCCTACAGGTCCTGCCACCCCGGTTTCAAAAACGAGCCTTGATGGCCAATGAGATGTGTAGGATTACTGCCCACTCTTCTGACCAAGCTAAAACTGCAGAGCATGCAGGGCTTGTACCAAGTTAAAAGGTCGAAAAAAGTAAAAAAAAAAAAAGTGACTTTCTGACAGAAAAAGTGACCTAAACCCCAGATAAGAAAAAAGTTACCTAAACTGACCCCCAAAAAAATTTAATAAATGGAAAAAAATCCATCCCATCCACCCCTTATTTTACTTTTCTTTTTTTTTTTGTTTACATTTTATTAATGACTTACACAGATTATTCCTTTTACTTTAGAAATAATGAAAATACTTGGTAACAAGAGAATAGTTAGTAAGATAGTTGCAATCCTCAGGTCTACTTTTTTGCATTTTTCTTCGAACAACTCGCTTATCAATTTAGTGTTTTTTTTTTAACAGGCTTTTGAACATCTTGTGTGGAGTGTCTTCGCTCAACGGCTTCAACTTGCACTTTTTTGCCCCTTCATCATGCTTTTCTTCTTCTTTCCATATTTGTTTTAACTGTTTCTTCGTCTTCAGTGATGGTTCTTTTCTTCCTCTCTAATTGCCTCAGACTTTGTTCGGCAGCTTTTTCATTTTCTTTCTCTCGCTTTTCACTTTCATCCTTTTCTTCTACTTTTCTCTTTTTTCTTGTAGGTATGCATCATAGCTTTTGTGAGCAGTATGTCCCTTTTTCAAAAGATCAATAGTGATGGGTCGAAAAAAGAAAAAAAAATTACTAAAACTGACCCAACAATGTTAGCTCAGCAATGCACATCCACTGTCATAAATGCGCTCAGTGACCTTTCAGACATTGATGCTCTATCACGTGGTTGTAGATGGAGCACCACTCTACATCTGCATTACCTTGAGAAAGAGACAAGACCAGCTTTAATTAATTTTGAAACAGTTGGGTAATAGGCCTAGTACCACTGAAGTCGCAGAATGCCCACCAAAGTCACGTAACATTATGAAGTGGTGCCAGTAGGCATTAATTCGCTTGCTTTTGGAATTTTCTTCTTTTTCTTGTTGAATTTAACAAATTTTGCTAAAAAAGTGACAAAAAGTAACCAACCTTAAGAAAAGTGAAACCGAAAATTTTAACTAGTGAAAATTAGTTTTTACTTACCTAAAATACTTAACCTTCAGTAATATTGCTAAAACCACCTTTTTACGCTATTTACTGCTCGCTTATGAACTAAAAACCCCATTTTTTTATGTTCTCCCTAAGCTTTTCTCCACTGCCGCCAGGTGGCGCTGCATGTCCTTACCGACGTCAGCGCCCCCACCAGTCCAACTGCATCACTTTTTCACGGACACTCCGGTTCAGTGATTGCGGGGAGGCGGGCGGGTCCTTACTGAAGGTAAGTATTTTAGGTTAGTAAAAACTAATTTTCACTAGTTAAAATTTTCGTTTCTTACTTCCTGCAAATACTTACCTTCAGTAATATTGCTGAATTCGTCAGACAGGAGGTGGGAATCACCACCCCAACCAGGAACCCCGGAGAACAAGCTTACTAAACCACACAAACACTGCCACCAAAACACCAATAAAGAACCAAAAGGCAACCAACCCACCAGGACCAGGTATCCAGCGACGCCATGCCCCCATAGAGAGAGGCCCATGGTCCCCAACCAACAGCCGGGTGAGTTAGCCCAACGCCTGGCAGTACCGCCGCCTCATCCTCAAGAATCTAGCTCAGGAACAAGGCACACAAGCCCGGAAACCGGCCCGCTCCACTAGAATTGCCGTAATGGAGCACAGCCAGAATGACACACTGAAACAAGGCACACCGACTCGGGCTTCACCCCCGGAAAGCCTGGCCAGCCACAACATGACTTGCACCACAGATCCGCCCGCCCCAGACCACTCGAGTCCCCCAAGGAAGTACGCACAAACGTGGGCGGGTGGCGCAGGGAGCACGCTGCTGCTACTACGTCCAGCGGCGTCCTGCACCAAGAGTGTAGGAAATGTCCGCGTTACTCCAGCGATATCCTAGTCCCACAATTACCGTATTGTTTCAAAGCAGGTCCAGAAGAAATACTTAAAGTACAACTGTATATTTAATAGCGACATGTCGAAAGGTACAACACTTGACCACATGGCCTAAAACAAACACGGCGGAAACAACATGACTGCAGCTTGCATCCCATGCTGCCCGCAGCAACACCAGAACGCGAGTGAGCGTTCGCTCCATCCGAAACCGGAAGGTATCTCCCCACCAGGCTAAAGCGCATGATCAGCCAGATACAATTCTCCAGGCATGCACAATGCATAACCACCGACCAGGCTTCCAAACACTCTTTCCTGAATTGGGGAAAGTACATTTTAGTTTCAGGCCTTTAACACTACCTTGACATAATAAACAACGACATGAACAATGTAAACCCTCTGCTGGGAAGAACCATCCATAGTTAGGCTATGACAACCAACACAGTCTCCCATCCGTCTCATGCAAACACAATGCTACAGAAGGTTTAACATTACTTATGAGTCACAATTATAGAACACCGCTGAACATAGCCTATTCAGCCGCCCTGGGTTCAGCCATTCCGACAACATATCTGCACCATTTAGTGCAGACGGCACGTTATATAAACATAAATATAGCTTTCGTAGCCAATCCCCTAAAAACATACATTTAATGGCAATGCGCTTTGACCTCAAGTTTCCCACCTCATTCCTAGTAAAGTGGATGGCAGAATGTGAGCCACAGTACAATGAAGGTGTTGTAGCCAATGGTGCCAATACTGAATGTGACATGCACCGTGCAGCCAGGGCAATACTCCAACAGCCGGAATCATTGCAATGAAGGCCGCCTCCATTGTACTGAGGCACACCTTACTCTGCTTTAACAGCCCCACAAAACAGGCACGCTACCCAAGAATACAATGTGCCCACCGAAACTACGCCGGTCGACTATCGGCTGGCCAAGATGCAGCTACACATGCATACGATTCAGATCCTGTGACACTTGAAAGATCAATAGCATAATGTTTCGTACTGACATTACATAAGTATCGCAGTATGTTCAACAAAAAGCGAATATGAATGGACGTAAAGGCAATGGTATATTGGGACAATATTATAACACTTAAAAGAATATCAGGCCTTGTTCTACATACAACAAACTTCCTACTAGTGACCTGTATGGGAAATGTACACTTGTCTCATCTTCGTCTCGCTTCGTTTGAACACCAGTACCTGCAGACATGAACTGGCACACGCACTGGTGCACGCACCGTACACGTTCCATCGACGTCATACCTCTTTGCGAGTTGTGAAAAGTAAGATTGTTGATGAATAACTGTCATGCCATCAATTTTTAGGAAGTCAACACCTAATAGGTTTCTTACTTCTAAAGACGTGAGTTCGAATTTGGATTCAAGCAACGTTACTACATTTGCTCTAAAAGTTTCGTTTCTGGCAAACAAAAGCAAAACCTCCACATAAAACAATAAAACTGCATCTAAACCAAAATGATAAACACAGGTAAGTCCCAAGAACTTAGAAAATCCCATCATCACTAATGGCTTCTCAAGTTCTTCCCAGCATAGTCACCCACTTTGGTGAAGACCATATACGGCTGTTTGCAATAGCCACACCGTACCATGGTGAAACACAGGTTTGAATCCTTTGGGGATTTTCATGAAGGTTTTGCAATCCAACGTACCACAAAGGTACGCACACTGAATATCCAAATCAACGTTTGTCCACCTCAGAATGGATACCAATAATACAGAAAAGAATCTAACCTAAAACAAAATTCACAACTGGGCTGAATACTCCATCAAAATCCACACCGCTTGCTTGACGAAACCCCCGAGCTACTAGTCGGGAGCGGAAACGTCTAACGCTTCCGTCGGTATTCTGTTTTTTTTCTTCTACCTTGTATATCCATTTACATGCCCACTTCCATCTCTTTAGTTACATTAACCTCTATGTATACCCCTCTTTTCGTAAAGGACGCAATGTCGTCTCCCATGGACCGTCCCCATTCACACTTTTGAGGAGAGGCACTGGCTTCTTCATAGTTAATTGGCCCATCAATACACACGTATGCCGCAGCATCACTGAAATCAACAGGACTATCCTGCTCACTAGTGGATACATTTCCGATATCAGGTGTTCGTCTACCCCTAAAATCGAACAGTGGTTCAAACTGACATCCCCGTTCTACACAATATTATTTGACATCATTAACACTGCGGAACATAATTCCATCTGGGGTGTGATAGTACACATCTAACCTACCTATCCTTTGCCCCGTCTGACGGACTACTTCTTCTTTCACCAATTCTGATAATGTAAAGGAGCCAATTTGGGGGAGGAGCCTACACTATTACTACGAATGAACGGTCGTGGAAAATTCATGGAAATTGGGCCCTCAGCCTTGTTGAGTACTGTTGACATTTCCGAGCAAATTGTTTTCGACATGCTGAAAAAATGCAACCCAAATAAATCCGCTGGACCGGATGGCATTCACTCAGCCTTACTACATGGTTGTGCCGAATCCCTTGCTAAACCACTAAGAATTTTGTTTAATAAATCTATCTGCAGTGGAGACATACCTGAAGACTGGAAAACAGCTATCGTGGTACCTATTCACAAGAAAGGAAGCCGAAGCGCCGTTTCAAATTACAGGCCTATCTGTCTGACCTCTCGAGTCATCAAAATTTTTGAAAAAATCATTCACAGGTTTATCACCGACTTCCTCGACCAAAATAACAAGCTTAGCAGCAAGCAACATGGATTTCGGACGGCATTTTCCTGCGTCTCCAACTTGCTCGAGTCCCTGGACTTCTGGACAGAGGCCTGTGAGGAAGACACTCCTTGTGATGCCGTCTTCATGGACATCCAAAAGGCCTTCGACTCTGTTGACCACGAAATACTTGTTAACAAACTGGCTAGCTTTGGCATTTGTGGACAGCTTTACAACTGGTTTCGTGAATATCTACATAACAGACGTCAGCGCGTTGTAATTAATAATGTTTTCTCAAGCTGGACCCCAGTGACCAGTGGTGTTCCTCAGGGTACTGCGTTAGGCCCACTGCTTTTCCTGATTTTTATTAATGACATGCCAGATTGTATCCGCTCTTTTTGTAATTTATTTGCCGATGACCTTAAAATCTGTAGAAAACTCAGGTCTCCAAATGACGTTCAGGCATTGCAGGAAGACCTTAACAATGTGCAAGCTTGGGCTAATCGTAATAAGATCACCTTCAATGTGGATAAATGTGAGGTACTCCACATTGGGTATAACAACGCGCATCAGGAATATTCCCTGAATGACAAAATTTTACCTACGGCGAAGCAAGTGAAAACTCTAGGAGTTGTTATCACTGAAAACCTTAAATCTAGTTCTCAGTGTCTTGCAGCAGCAAGAAAAGCTAACTCTGTTCTTGGTCAGATTCGAAGCCACTTCTCGTATCTAGATATTGAAACCTTGCGTACACTCTACACCGTTTATATCCGCCCACATCTTGAATTTGCTGTTCAGGCTTGGAATCCTTACCTGGCGAAGGACATGCACATCCTGGAAACTATTCAACGACGTGCAACTCGCCTTTTGCCATCACTGCATACCCTTACCTATGAAGAGAGACTTAAGAAACTTAAACTCACTACTCTTGTTGAGCGCAGAAACAGGGGAGATGTACTGCAGGTTTTCAAGATTGTGCGTGGCTTTGAAGGCGCCGACCTCCGTGATTTATTTAGTGCTGCCCCACCTGTTGGGACCAGAGGTCACAGGTACAAGCTGCAAAAGCAGTACGCGAGACTCGACGTACGGAAGTACTTTTTTTTCCAACCGCACCGTACACGCCTGGAACAACCTCCCGTCTCATGTTGTTGATGCTCCCAGCTGTAATTCTTGGAAAGAACGCTTTGATCCATTGTAGTTCCCCCCTCCCCAGCCATTTAAGCTTGCTTCTGGCTGTGTATTTTATATTATTATTATTATTCTGCTTCTACACTAGAATTACCATCTGATTCCGACCCTGTACCCGAACTAAGTCCCTTTCCACAGTTAAATTTAGTTGCACTTAGACTGGGTTTGGGCACACTCTGAGGCCTATACTGCAAGGACCTTTTCTCCCTTCCCCATAACTTATCCTCATCTACTTTTACATGTTTAGTTTCAACGACCAAGTTAGTTAGGGGATTCCACACTCTATATCCTACTGTGTCTACTGCATAGCCAATGAATACCCCCTCCCAGCTTTAACGTCAAGGGTATCCCTTCCCGGCTTATGGAAGTGTACATAACACATTGCACCAGGTCTTCGTAATGTCCGACTGATACACCTCGATCAAACAATAATGTACAAGGGACCTTAAAGCCTATTTATGAGTGAGGGTACCTATGCTTCAGGTAGGTGAATGTACATACAAATTCCTCCCAAAGATTGCGTGGCAGAGAAGTCTCGTGAAGTATTGCACGTACCCCTTCTAACAACGTGCGGTTAAATCGCCTAGCGATTCCAGCCATAGCTGGTGAGTAGGCATTGGTTCGCTGGTATCTGATACCCAACCTACATAGATGTTCACAAAATTCACCTGAACAAAATTCCATACCTCGGTCCGTGCGAACGTTTACAATTTTGAGGCTAAATTGTCTTTCCCTTCCGGCACGAAAGTCAACAAACGTTTGAAACACGTCGCTTTCCTTAGCGATCGGAAACACCCATGCGTAACGAGAATAATCAGCAATTAAAGCAAGCACATATCTACAATTACCCAAGGATACCGTGCAACTTGGTCCCCAAACATCCATGTGAAGGAGCTCGAGGGGCTTCTTACTCTGGATAGCATCAATACCCTTAAAACTGGCCCTAGTCGATTTGGTTACCTTGCAGACCTCACACTGAGGAGAGTTAGGCGTCACTCCCACTTGTATGCCATGTACAACCTCGGAGTTATGTAAAGTTATCAGGCCCAATTCATGCTGATGACCGAACCTCAAGTGCCAGGTTTACACAGAAACCGACATATTGGATTTAACTTCAACATGTACTTTAAAGTCCCCCTTCTGATTCATACTTAAGCCAAAGGAACTCTTACTCGAGCCAGGTGTACAAGCTACAGCTCCATTCACATGTTTTGGTTTGACCTACCTTATGAAACAACAATGCATACACAATACAACTTGTTTGCGATTCGCAAAAAAATCGGGCATATAGCGGCCAGACCCCAAAGGGTATCAGATTCACCCCCCCCCCCACTCAGCCTAAGGACCCAAGGAAGAGAAGACAGTCGAAGGCAAAAGGAGGGGGGAGAACCCTACTTCAAACCCATTGTACTAACCGTCCAAGTTGCCAAACTCCAGGGAGACCACGTCTTGATGCACACCGTAGGAGCCAACGCAGCTGCCATTCCAGGACCAAAGAAATGTAGAGGCATTAACGATTAATGTAAACATACCCCCGACAACCAACATACCACAAACACATAGGCCTATGGGCAAACGCCCATGGAGACACTCACCATACCGTTGGCGACACATGACGACTGCGCAGAGACACCTGGCGACGGTTTTTTTTTTTAAATTGGTCCCGCCGCGCCAGTGTCATAGCAACCACGCTCACCGGCGACATGTAATACCCTCGAAGTGACAACTGGCTACAGAACGGCGACAATGTGTCCCGCTGCGTCAGCGTCATAACAGCTACTTACCCTGGTGACAACTGGCTACAGAACGGTGACAATGTGTCCCGCTGCGTCAGCGTCATAACAGCTACTTACCCTGGTGACAACTGGCTACAGAACGGCGACAATGTGTTCCGCTGCGTCAGCGTCATACAGCTACTTTCCCTGGTGACAACTGGCTACAGAACGGCGACAATGTGTCCCGCTGCATCAGCGTCCAGTAGCTACTCCTGACTACTGAGTGTCGCTGATGGTGCTACGCGTGTTGCCAGTGGCGACAGCGTGGGTCTGGTTAAAAACCGCCCTCAATTTGCACCCCTCGGCTCAACGCCTTGCAATTATGTCCAAACGCGGCACTTGCAACTTTTTTTTTTGCTGGGATAGTCGGACCACGGACCGACCGCACCGCTCTTTTCCCCACCGGGAGCGGTCGTCCTATTCATCCTCTCACACTACTGTTTTTCAACTTACCGCCACTGTCGGCCGCTCACCTAACGCCCGCCATCGGATCGGCACGGACCTGCCTTGAGGGACGGCGACAACTTGACTGGCTCACTCTACAAACCACCATCTGCATGAAAAAATGTTATTTCAACACGAACAACACCCCGGGGAAGAACGGGAGGCAACGACGCCTCCGTAACCACTAATCACAAAAGCTTCATTCTCGGCCGCCATTTTGTGCTCGGCAACGACCGGCCGACCAAAAAACACCGCCGGCATGGTCGTGTTCGTTAAGCCTACCGTCTACCGACCGTTGCCGTGCTTCAATCCTGTTCCCACCGTGCTGCGTTCCAATAAGCCGCTCGTCGGATCCACTTCTTGACATCGAAGTCCGTTGTTGTAGTCCATAATATGCGTTGGTTAATTCGCGAAGCACGCAGTAAGAACTCGCACAACCATCCACGATGGAGTGCTCGAAAAAGTGATGCGGTTGGACTGGTGGGGGCGCTGACGTCGGTAAGGACGTGCAGCGCCACCTGGCGGCAGTGGAGAAAGGCTTAAGGAGAACATAAAAAAAAAGGGGTTTTTAGTTCATAAGCGAGCAGTAAATAGCGTAAAAAGGTGGTTTTAGCAATATTACTGAAGGTAAGTATTTGCAGGAAGTAAGAGAGAGTGACTTCGTACAAGCCCTGTGCATGCAATAAAGGCAACAAAACCTACCCTGCAAATTCGCCATCACTGTATCCACAAACTCCAAGGGACGGTCCGAACTCTTCGACAAAACGGGTGTGCGCGGCAGCACAAACTCTTTCTGAAACCCAGCGTCGATCATATATCGATCGGAAATCGAGGCTTTCTCAACCTGCGTCAACCAAAAGCCTTTGTGTTATGTCCACCAATCTAACACCTTCCAGTCCATCGCACACACTGGCTACTTCAACGCCACTGCGTCCGGCAACTGTTTCACTGCACCACTCGGACAAACTAAACGTCAACCAATTGGCCATCGGTCGTCTATAGGTCGCCTGCTCACGGACCCGCCCCTCATTTGACGTGTGCCAAATCTCATCCATTTCAAACGGTTGCCAACCATCATCTACACACTAGTACTCATCATCACCACCGCCTCGAGCCAAGGTACCCAACTGCGGCGCGTGCCGCTTTCATTTTCCCCGAACAATTCGTAGTCTAGCTCGTCGCTTCGATGGCGGGCATAATTAATTGGGTACATATCAAACTCCTTGTGACGCTGACAGCAACACAGCTCGGCAACAGACACCACTCCTCGGATGGAACCTACGCTTCGAACGCTTATCCAGCCCATCGTCGTCAAGATGGAAATTATCTCTATCATGCAACGCTTTGTTGCAACACACCCTGCATTTCTTTACCTAATATTGCAGGCAGGCCAGAAATCGACTCCGCTAAAAGTTCCCAGGGAAAGACCGGGCTGATACCGCTCACAGCTACGTTAGGCCTACCTGCGCCTTTTTCCCCGAATCCAAAACAACTCGTTCAGCATTCCTGACATCCGCCGGATAATCGACACGCACCGCCCGTGATTTGGATTTATTGTATCTTCTTTAGGCATAATCATGCTGTGCTGCTGAACATAAAGCATGAATAGATTTCACGAGAAAACACTTCATTTCGCTCGTATTCACTCGACTTGCCGCGGTAATAGCAAAAGAGACAGTGGTGGTTGGGCACGAGAGAGGAAGCGGGGTAGGGATTGGAAGTGACATGACGGACGCGAGATTTAGCTTTGTTGTGCATAAATTAAGGGGGTAATGTTACGCCGATTGGCGAAAGGGACATCCAACTTGTTAACACAGCAAGGAGGATTCAGTGAAGGAGAATATTGGCTTTGATTCCGGTAAAGGGTAAACTTAATTCCAACTAGACTAAATGTAATAGTGGCACTACCACTGGCTTACGAAAGCCACAGCCTGATAATCGCAGCCATGTATCTTTGGAACTAGAGGAAGCCCGTGCTACGTACGGCTGGTCTTAGATGCACAGTTTCCAACACTGGTATGGGTTGGTAGCTCAGGTGTATATCGATGTTTCACTGAGTTACGTTTCTGCAACCTAATTTTTGCGCACACTGGCTAACAAACGCTGGTTTTTGTTTGCTTCACTCAATCAATGAGCGCATCCCGCGATTCAAATCACTGGATGCATCGTTTTAAAAATTGGTACACTCAGTATCATCGCGTAAAAAAAATGTTGGCTTGCTGATTATGTTGTATTGCTTGCTGAAGTCCGCGTACGGACGGGTGGTGTTGGATGCACCGTTTGCAACACTGGTACTGTTTCGTTGGTTTCATGTGTATGTCCGTGTTTGAGCGAATTAAGTTTCTTCAATCAAATTTATGCATCGCTCACTCAATCAGCGACCCCGAGAACGACACACCTTGGAACCCTTTTCTGAACTCGGTATCCAGGCACTGACATTTAAATATTTCTATGTGAAGTAAATAAATGCGCTCTTGTGGAACAAAGTTTAAACCTTTAGCCTGGCAGCTTCGACATTTTTGTTTTCTGGGAGAGGCAGAAAGTAAATCGCCCGGCAAAACATTGTCTCTTATTGTTGCCGGCTACTCTGCAAGATAGCAATGATAAGCCTCATGCTCCGTAGTGGTTGTTGCTGTCCACTTTGAAACATTTCAGCTCAACTCTGAAAGCCCGCGTCAACGAAATAAATGAGCCATTCTATCATCTCTAGCTGCCAATTTCGAGGCCTGCTGACCTCGAAATTAACAACATAGCTTAGTTTGAATTAAAACTATATGCGTTTAGCTGAAACACGGATTCTTTCATTTTGCCCATCAACAATCAACGGTTTAGAAGAAATTGTTAGGCGCCGTAGCAGAAACTAACATGTGCACGAAGAAAGAAAACGATTAAAGTGATTGTTAGCTTCTTACTTCTTATACTTACTAATTCAACGATCTTATTAGACTAAAATACCAGGGGCACCTGGTTAATTTTAGTTTGTGTTTGCCTATACGAAAATATACATTACCTTTTATTTACATAGCAGTTCCCCCCCCCCCCATGGAGCTCTATTATCCCTAGCTTGAAAGTTGGCTTACCTGCCGGTCTCGTAACTCACTGCGCATGACAGGAATTGGCATCACCTATATAAGCAGATCGCTACGATTCCCAGCATCTTCTTTCAATCCACATGAACCTAGTCCATCGTGGGGAGGCTGGGTGGGTAAAAGGTAATGCATATTTTCGTACAGGCAAACAAAAACTAAAATTAACCAGGTGCCCTTAGTATTTTAGTCTTCTATTTCCATGAAAACATCCATTACCTTTAATTTACATAGCAGACCTCTTCACAAAAGGAGGGGGACTAGGTTCGGAGTATCCACGTTACGAGCTGGTGACCCCACGGACAATGTCCGTGTGGAACCACGAAAGTTTCTCCAGCTTGGACCCGGGATCCTCAGTCCCAAGGGGTGAGCAAACGGGAACAGCAGATGCCAGGGGTTGAAACAATCGGTTCGACACAAGGGGAAGGTAGAATTGCAAGTAATAATAAGATGCCAACCTACCTTGGCCGGGAAGCGGAAGATGAGTCTTGACTCCAAGTAGGTACCGCGGCAGGCCAGGAACTGATGAAATGATGCGTGATCCAGAGATGGTTTTCGCATGATGCGGAATCGGACCGAGAGGAATCGGGTAGCAGAAGGGATCGGCAAAACAGTAGCAGAAGTGTGAATGAAGAAGGCAACACTGTCAAATCATTGTAGAACGCAGGATCAGGTGTGCAGCACACAGACAAAGCACAAGGTAGGGACACGATGAAACAGTCTACAAGGAGTACTTGAGTGGAGGAACCATGAGAGTTAGTCAGAGACGTGGCAGGACCGAGATTTATAGGCGGATCGGCTTCCAAGTCGAACACGGCGAAGCGGAAAAAGGTCCCAATGGTGAGCTATGAAGAAACGTGGCAGACTGAAGCACTGCAGAAGAAATTGATCCGCCGATGTCTGTCTGCCGAACCTCGGTTCCATCCATGATGTGCAGATGAGTTGCAGTCCCTGAGTGTTTCTGTGTAACGTAAAATTGGGTCCGTGAATGAGGATCGAAACGGAATCGTAGATGTCACGATGAACATTGTGAGAAAGGAGGAATCGGGTACTGATGGTAATTATGAATGTTCGTTGAGGAAAAATGATAGGGCGCAATATGAAACAAACTTGTGGTCTGGGTGTACCTGTAGAAAGTTTTTTTTTTTTCGTAGATGCCGAACGATGATAGAAGAGAAGGGGACCGAGAGAGGAGTATAATGGTCCCAAATCTGGATAGTAGACCTGTGAATCGAGAGCAGAATTCCTCGCGGACCAGAGTGGCTTCGTAGAAGGAAGGATTGGGAATTGTGAGTAATCGAGATCTTTACGGGAGCACACGGAATCCTGAGGCAACACCATTAGCCTTCTTCCTACATGGCGAGCAAGGCAGTGTTCTGGTAGAAGCATCGGAGTGCAAAATGATTCCGGAAAACACAGAAAAGAAAGATGGCACATCATTGTATTGCCAAACCGAGTATGACGACAAGGTTTGGCAGGAAGGAGAGGCAGCAGCTCGAGACCACGCCTGTTCCAAGGGGCATGGATCGTGCGGGACCATAGAGCTGGGATCGACATCGTGGACGCCAGTAGAAGGCGAGCAGGCGGCTTGAAGAGGAATCGGACCCGTCGATGTACTTGAAGGAATTGAGGCCAAGTCTGGAATCAGGAGATTCATGGTTGAATCCGAATCGCCGATTGGAGGAGCCAGAGGGGGCGAAAAACATTGAGCCGAAGGGTCTTGAAATGGAGATGGAAGCGGAGAAGGCGCTGTTTCGTACAGGTGTCGTTCGGTTGTAGGGGACGGAGTTTCCGAGCGAGAAAGAGGAGCGCGAGGGGATCGCAGTCGCAATGCTGCCAAGGCTCCATGGGGGCGTCGGGTGCAGGAAAGGCCACAGTAGAATAGACGCCACGGAGGTGACGATGGAAAAGGGGACAGCCAAGAAGCTTGTGCAGGGGTCGTAGTGGGTTTTGGGGGGGAAAAAGTAGGAAATAAGGAATTTCGTAAGTCATAAATAAGGAAAAATAAGGAATTTTTCACTGAAAAGTAGGTAAAAATAAGGAACCTCTCAGTCTAAATCTGGGCCTAATAACAGTAAAAGCTTAATCGTTTTGCGAGTAGTCGTAAATTTAGCCTAGCTAGGAAGTACAATAATACATATGCCTAGAGATTTTTTTTTTTAATTGCGAATTGCAAGACTTTCTTAATTAATGATACATGTAGAAAACCACTCACCAAATTTGCATGGAGGGAGTTAGCGTCGTAAAATACCATACATCTTTTCACTTTGAAGATCTTCAGACATAATTTTGAAGTTTGTAAAATGCAATGGCTTACTAATTACTTAAAAAAAAAGGGGGGGGGGGGAGAGCCTCACAAGGTCGTATTTAGAATTCTAGAATTTTTTAGTAGGCTACACTTTTTTTGTGAACACTTTAAAACATTTTTCATTTATTCTCACTGAAAAAAATACCCAAATTGCGGGCATTATTGTAATATGTAATAATCTCCACCGAGACGCGAAATATAAGCAATCTCCTCAGCAAGACTGCACCTCTGTTAAATGTTTTCACAGTATCAGCATAGCCGTAGGGGGGGGGGGGGTAAAAAGGCATAAAAAAAGCACCCTAACTTCAAAGTCGTTTCCGAGCTGGTTAAAATGGTCTTATTGGAATGTTAAAATCGTTCACGATTTCTCGAAAATACAAATTAAATTTTTGTCGTAGGACCCGAGGTCAACCTAACAAATTTTGACCCGCGATGATAAGGGGAAAATGGCGGCAGCCACGGCTAGCAACGTGCCAAATATAACGTATCTGCAGTGGTACATATTTTTTACGGTTACACTTAGACCAATGAAATACTGCTAAACACACTTCTAGCTCATTAACCTTCCTAATACTTTTTCGTAGTTGACGCTTTACAAACTGGACATAAATAAATGTGCGATAAAACCATTCCGTCGGTGTATCATCATTAACAAATGGTTCAACAAGCCCATAGAGTTAGATATAATATATTCTTACACCAGAGTGTGGCACTTCCCACTGCTGCCGGTCTCAGCTAATTCTGATCGCCGCCAGATGGCGAACGGTCGACTGAAAGACAAGAATTGGTTACCGCACGCTTTTCACATGCTATTAGTAGGGCCTCAACACCGACATTCTCGAGGCTAATATTGTTAAAGGTGATGATTTTTTTTTTAGTTTTTATTGCCCAAAGGTTATTACAGAAAATCAACTGCAGAAGAATGTAGAAAACTCAAGATAATCAATTTTTATTTCTGGTTTGGAACACAGGGGCTCGTTACAAAATACGAGTAGGCCAGCAGGGCGATATTTATTAGTTTTTCTTTCGTCTTGTTTGTTTAGCGTTTTTATTTAATACCGCCTATGGTAATTCACGGTGTGTAAATGTTTTTGAGTGCACCTAGTAGCTGCATTTTCTGTTGCGACTGTTATTTGGCAAGCTGATTTGGTAAAATACAGAGGCTGTTTTTAGTTTTGAAAGCTAATATCTTTCAGAATTTTCCCCAAAACAAAGCAAAGACTTGGTGATTTTTAAAAAAACATTTCAGGATTTTTTTTTTTTGGAAAATGCCATATACAGGGGGCAAAGTTGCTTATTTTTTATTTTTACAAAAAAGTAGGAATTGAGTAGGAAAGTATTTCCCCAAAAAGTAGGAACTATATTCTTGTTTGGCTGTTTTATTGAAATGTAACGTACCATCACCAAATAGCAGGTGTTCAGTACCGATATCGAATTTAAATGGAAGTGACAACATTAATAATTAAATAAAAAATTAAATCGCTGTAGGCATACCACAAGATCGTGTGAGCAGCTTCCATCTGCGTCAAGTCATGAAACAGCCCGGTGAAATTTATTAAAACCAACTCACAATACGCCTAGTGAAATTTTAGCTACGGGAACTTAACATACAGCTTTGCAAGGAATTTGTTGAATGTGACTCAACTGTCACAGTAGGCAGATAATTTGCCTCAAAACTAAAAAAACAAAATGTAGGAACACGTGATTCCCTGGATGTATTTAGGAAAATAAACTTACCCGCACACACTTTTTAGTTACAGAAAACTAGTGTTAGAAGAGTAGTACTACCACATTACATTTTATGTACATGTGATATGCCAAACTGCTTATTTGTAGAATGTCGTCCCTAATGCCGTTAGGAAAAGTGCCCGACAGTTTGGCTTTCGCAAAAAAAACTTTCTTGCTCACTGTCTGGAAAATCTATACTAATTGCACGAGTTCCCTTCATCTTTTTTATTTTTTATTTTTTATTTTATTGTTTTATTTGTTTTATTTGCTGCTTTTTCAATGACTGTTAGGCCTATTGTTCATTTTTTAAATCACGTTGTCCAGTAGCACGCAGACTCATTTGTGCAATGCTGCACGATAGTAGTCTAGTTAGCGCCGCAATCTTGTTGAATTCGTCGCGCCTCGAGTGAGACACGGAAAGCTACAAGCAACACTCCCGTGAACAAGCCCAATATGATGCGGAACTGGAAGTGATGCTTTTCACCGCGCACGCGCAGAACGCCTCGTTTCATTGTACAAGCCAGGGACCGTCGAGTACGCCAACGAAGTTCGTGCCTTATTTATTGATTTATTGAACTCAAATCTTATACGTTATTTCACTAATTTACACTTAAATTTACAAAATGAGCGTAGCTGAAAAAAAGTAGGGAACTGTACTTCTCAAAGCAGGAAAAAAGTAGGAAAATAAGGAACTAAAACAAAAAAGTAGGAAATAAGGAAAACGTAGGAACTCTACGACCCCTGCTTGTGTCGAAGCAAACGGTAATTCATACGGAGCACTCTGTGTTTAGAACGTAGAATGTCTACATCGCTTGAAAGGCTAACTACTTCCGACTGGAGAGTTGTTTTGGTCTTCGATAATGGTGACCGAGGGTCAAGTGTAGAATTTTCCCATCGTAGGGTGGCAAGTTCGGATGAGAAATTCTCAGCCCAGGAGAGGACGAACCAAATATTGAAATCTATGTTCTCTAAGTCAATGATGGAAAGTTGAAGTCCTCGTGTGATGGCCGCCCGGATCGTAGAGGCGGGCGGAAACGGAGTTGGTTCAGAAGATGGAGGTGTCACATTTTTCTCAATGCCTGATTCCACGGATCGAAGGGGTGAATGCACAGTTAACGTGACTGTTGATAAAGCTGGCGAATGCAGCCTGGTTGAAGAAAGCACATGAATCGTTGCTTGAGGAGGGTGCATCGAGGGGAAGACGTGGAGGGGCCAACGGGAACCTAACGTTTTTAATTTTAAGCCCTCTCTTCGGAAGGGACGGTAAACGGGGAGGCCGAAATCCAGATGGACGAGGAACCGCAGCGAGCACATGGGAAGCGGAGGATGAAACTTTGCTTGTAACGGTAACTTGAGGTGGAAACCAAGATGATTTCTCAGAGGTGGATGATGTTGACATAGTGGTAGCTGTATCGGTAGTTCCTTTCGTCTGCGCTGGAGAACCGTCCGCAGGCGAGAACTTCTCTGGCGGCTGCGTATTTCTTTCCATTTGGAAGGCGAGATTTTGACGCAGACACTACAAAGAAGATCCAGTCCGTTACACTGACGATGGTGTTGGCAACAGGGATGGGGATCACAATTTTCTTTGGTCCCTGCTGCAAATCCCAGACAAACGCACGGCTTTGGATCAGGAAATTAACCATTTTAGCAGGAGGCAAGGGATCTTCGGACGAGGAATCAGAAGACATGGCTGCTATCGAAGCGGGTGGACGAAGACGATGGGAAACCGTTTAAAATTTGAAAGTGCGCGCCACAGTCGAGGCGCCCTCTAGTGGTGGAGGAGCGAAGCAGTCGCCGATTTGTCAGGAATAGTACAATGCAGGGGATCGGAGAGGAATCAAGGCCTAAGTTGATCGTGGTGGCTCAAGAAGAGGCCTGAGAGAGGTAGTAAAAAATCTTCTTTTGTTGTTGCTCAGTGATACGGATCACCGTTATTCTTCTTTTTCATGCGTGTTACAAAGGAGAGCATGAAGCATCAACAGGGCATCGACTTGAACGGAAGATAAAACGAAGAGATCAGAGGAAGACTTGTGACTAAAGATCACGAAGGCCGGATTGATAGAAATAAGAACTAGTCACCACGAAAGCCGAGTTATCGATGTGGCTCGGGAGGGAGTGAATCGTTTTCTTGAGAGGATGGGAAGAACGGGTGCAAGGATCGTTGAAGTGGCTATGAAAAGAGTGCAAGTCTGGTGAGGAATCGGGAACTGGTGATAAATCTCTTGTGCAGGACCAGCCATGGGTCCCGGTCAGTGTTGACGGATAGGGATCATCATCTTGCGGATCAACGTGATACCGGGTACAAGAGGAAAGGACCTGTTAGACCTTGGAAGAGGACAATCAGGGCATAGAGGCAGAAAGTCGGCTGATGCCGAGCTGTCTTCCGAGGAACTAAAGGACCTTGGTTCGAGGCAGAGCAGGTTCGAAGGAGAAGGGGGAATCGTGCCTGGAACTACTCGGACCGGAGAAGGCAGTCCGGACGGTCCTGGAACTTGATGAAGGAACACAAAAATGTCGTCTGAATCTTGGGAAGGAAACCGGTAACCGCAAACCTACAGGTGGTGAGAACCTTGGTGGAGGACTTGGCGATGCTCGTAGCGGTGTTGAGACAACAGGGGAAGGTAGGATCGGGCAAAGGAGACGTTGATGAGACCCGAACCGTCGGAACATTCCGCAGGAAGGGAATTCTTGAAGAAGCTTCGGAAAAAATATGGGAGGGCGGTGAAACGGTGGACGGATCGTCCGGACACATAATGAGTCTCTACGCCTGGGAACCAGGTGCGGCTGTTGAGAAATGCGGATCGAAGCAAGACGTGGATCAGGTGAAGCGAAGGTTAGAGTTGCCTCCTCTGGGGCCGGTTCGGGGAAGGGAATCTAATTCTTCCCCCCGGAATCGGAGGACGATTCCGCACCAGCTAGGAGGATCGATGAATCCATTGGTAGAAAAGGTCCAGGAACAACTGGTTAAGGCAATTACTCTAGGAAGAAAGATGCTGGGAATCGTAGCGATCCGCTTATACAGGCGATCCCAGTTCCTGTCTGCACAGTGAGTTACGAGCCCAGCAGGGAAGCCAACTTTCAAGCTAGGAATAATAAAAAAGCTGGTAAATAAAAAGTAATGGATTTTTTCGTTTAAATAAAAATGTAGATTTGTGAGCCCAATTGGTCTTTTAAGTCATTTTACATTCGGATTTTAGCAAATAACTTCCACAAAACAAATCCAGGTCTTACCGGTTTGTTCTTGCAGAAAACCACCATATAAACCTGAGTATTCCTAAAAAAAAAAAAAACCAACACCCTGATTATTATTCCACACTAACACAATGCTGTTGACTGATCATTGACGCAAAGTAAAATACTATAATCACCTATTAAATACTCTGGCGAAACAAATGCTCTATGGTCAAATTCGTGAAATACCTGTTCTTAAAATAGCTTCGTAAATGCTCTCCCTTCAAATCATTGTTTTTCTGCTGCAAAATTAACTTGCAGCTGTGAAATTCACAAATGAACACATGCTTTGGAACTGAAGTCACTGCGACTCACTTGACTTTGGATTAGTAGTGGACCCAAGATTAGTAGTGGACTCTTCCTGCAATTGTGTGTATAGCCTCGCCTCCCCACAACTCAGAGAAGCACCAAGAAAGTAAAAATTGGCCTCCTTGACATTGTTCAAACATGGAGAAATAAGGTTAGAAAATGGGTTATGTTAGATTTAATGCCCCCCCCCCCCCCAATGTTTACTAAATTGACTGCATACGCCCAAGGGCTTTTAATAGGGAGATTTACTGTAGCTATTAAATAAACACGAAAATGTATAAATGTCAAAATTTTTTACAGTAATGCAAATGCTACGCATAACTTGTAACTTACTTCATTTAAGTCTACAGCAAAAAAATCAAAATGAACTTTCATGGAGGCAGCCTTCCGATACGAGACAGATGCCAAAGAACGAGCTGGAATGGAAATATTCAGGCAATGAAAATTTCATCTAAACACCATATGAAACAATACAACTGAAGACTGTTCATTACTAAACTGAACCAGTTCTTTACAGGCACTCCTACTGTAAAGTTTCTCCTCCACAGTTTTTTCACTCCGACAGTACCATCGTCCAATGTAAAGCGATTCAAATACAAAATTATTGGCGGCGTCAGTTTTGGTTTCTGTATGACGTTTCTATATGCCGTCGAATATATCCATTACCTGGAAGTTTAGCATTTCAGTAGACCTCATCAAAACAGTGAAGAGCACCACCTGACAGGTTCCCCAGGGTTGCAGGCTGGCTCCCCCAAAAAGTTATTAACTTCGCAAAGCAGATTGTTGGTGAATTTTCAGTGGACAGCTGAGACGACTGCAATTGCTTAAAGGGTTTGAAAGAGAAATTTAATTCCGAAAACGGAGCACTAATTCAACACACTGATTATAGAACAGAATGGGTACTCCTTAACGGCCGATTCTACTTCCTGCCGCAACATGTTGTTTCAAAGACGCAGCTCGTCCCTTCGAAGCCTTGTGTCCCGAAGAAAGTGGGAGATAAAAGTATTGCAGTTGTTCCAGAAACATACGGCGACTACTTCATCCAGTGGCGTACCCGATGCATAAGCCCAAGAGGCTGCGAGTGCTCTCAGTTCATAGGCTCGTATTTTCCTAAGTAAATCCAGGTGGTTTGGACTCAGATCGTATGCTCGGTTGATTACTTAGCAAATCCACTTCCCCAATTTCGCCGGAGTCATGGGGACTGGGAAAATTTCACCACTGATGTTGTTCACTTGGAGGAAGAGAGAAGTAGGTGGCACTTTCCTTTCTCCTTGTTTTCGGTTTGGAATCCTGTACAGCAGTTCTATCAAGGTAGTGACGGAGTGCACGAAGAGAACAATGTGTCTTTTCCGTCCCATCTGGATCAACGATGTCAGCTAAAGCTTTAATGACAAGCGGGTTGGGTGCAACATCCGGCTTGAGATTTTTTGTTCGAAATTCCGCTGGAAACGTGAGAGTCACTGTAGACCAATCTTTAGAAAACCTGATGAGGTAGTCTTCTTTGAACATCGCCGCCAGTTTACTTTGTCTGGCTGCGGAAGCAAGGGGGGAAGACGAAAAGAGTTCTTGCGAAAGGCACAGAATAGACGCAGAATGTAGCAACTCGTAAGGCGCATTTTCCAGGCTGGAAAGGACGAGAGGTAAATTCCATTTGGGAAAAAGCTGCTTAGTTCTGGGTCTTGCATTTGTGAAGGCCAGCATTAAACGAGAGATGATTTTGCTGGTGACCACCTTGTTTTCCCCTAGGCATGACAGCACAGAATTAATAGCAGACCTGTAACCCTTCATAGCTGCTTAAGCCAGGCCTTTGTTAAAAAGCCCACAGATGCAAGAATAAAGAATGGATTCCGAAGGGTTATAGTAGGAGCAAACTGTCTTTCCTTGCACCAAAAGAACCAGATTTTCCATCGTGTAAGGGTACCGACTGGAGCAGCTTCAGGACGTCCGACCACCTAAGAAGAGTGGCGAGTAGAAACGTCTTGGTAATTATATGAGATTGGGAGGGGGGGGGGGGGTTTGTGTGGAGACGGACCTGAGTTTCCCGTCCCACTCATCAATGCAAAAGTGGTGGAGTGGTCTCATCATCTACCTACCGTAAGGAACGAGATTCGCTGTTAGGTCCAGTTTTCTAATGAGGGAGTTTTCCAATGATCCGTTAAGAGTGATAGACGAAAGACGAAGGAAGCTTCTGACTGTTGTCAGTAGATCGATAATTCTATCCGGCGAAGGCATGGACAGTTACTGAGAAACAAGAATGATTGAGAAGGGACGAGACAGGACTTCTTGAGATTGGTGCAGAAGTCTAATTGCTGGAGGAAGTGAACGGTGAATTCGTGATTGCAAACGAGCATGTCGGAATCCTGGTGTGGAAGGAGGCAGTCATCCAAGTAAGCGCTCGCCCTTGTCTGGTGTTGATGGAGAGTTGCCAGGGTCGGTTTGAGAATCGTTGTAAAGACCCTTGGTGCAGTCGAATTGAGATTGAATGGGAGACACAAGAACTCTAAGACAATTGAAAAATGTCACACGAGACTCACAAAAACGCACACTTTCACAACGAAGATAGTCCACTAACTGCAAATATTCAACTACTAACTGTAGTCGTCATCAG
>JAHWFP010080137.1:0-32754 GCA_023313725.1 Lithobius niger
TTTTTTGTACCTTATGTAGTCCATGTACCCTGTTTTACTCTTATGTGCCCTAAGTATACCCTTTCGTACCCTATGTTATCTTTCTTATCCTTTTGTACCCTTGCACACGGACTTTTGTACCCTTTCATACACTTATGTACCCTTTTATACCCTATGTAGTCTTTTGTAATCTAAGTGCCCTATTGCACCCTATTTACTCCATGCACCCTTTCATATTCTTTAGTTCCCTTTCGTGTCGTTATGTACCCTTTTCTACAAATACTGGAATTAAGAAAAGGGTTGAAGGATTCAGCTAAGGGGTATAAGGAGGTGGGATGGTGCTTAAATTCCTTGAATCCTTATACAACTCACTTTCAGCAATTTTAGTGCCTTTGAAACTTTTTTAAAATGCTAATTTTCAGAACTTTTTCAACTGCAATAAACTCCTTATTCCTCTGATTTTGCCAAATTGAACTCCTTGGGGGCACCAATGCTAACGGTGGTAGTGCTTGTATTGCTGTTATTCAAGTGCATTTAATTTCAGTTATTCTTCTGAAATTTCTACGAAATTTCCCAAGGTTCTGCCCCAAGCACTGTGCGAAACAGACCACGATGCTTTGCACTTTGATCGGCTGACAAACACGTTAATGCAGCTGTTTGTGGATATTTTCAAACTGAGACGGCCACTCAAGGCAAGATCGCCGTCGCGCCAGCAGGCTACATCCGACCGTCGGACGACGTACACGACGGACATAGCGACCCAGTGTGACAGAGCCTTAAGTTTGATTCACACTCCTCACAACCAGAGGACTGCAGCATAAAGCAAAACTACAACAGTGGCGACCTCCAGTAACTCGAACCACAAATTGGATTTCAGCCCTATTCCCCTTTCTCTTCCCCTGTCCTCAAAATATAATTAGCCTTCCGCCTAGCCGACACATAAACCAAAAATTTGCATTGTTTTAATACACTTCAATCTTATTAGAGCGCACCGCACCGTTGGCCAAATGTTAATCCTGCTGTAACCAGGGATGGGTGGCGCGTTGATCGCCAGCCAACTCGGGTCACTTCCTTTCTCTTTTCTGTGACAACAAGCAAACAATCGATGCGTGTAGGACTTTATATCCGGCCAAAAGCATCCCTGCACTTCACTAAAAATTAAGTCAACAACTAATTATGATATCGATAGGCAAGGACGGTAATTGAATTTGACACCAGCCACGGGGGACGCTCCGATGCACGCGCTCGTGCTTGGCGTTTCTTCTTCAGAACGCACGGTTCAGCTGTTAGGCGGGTGCACAGAGCACGAGGGATCAACAGTAACGTTACTGCAGTGTTTTGTTGCAAATGGACTGGCAAGCAGCAGGGCGCACCAGTTTCCTAGGTCAAAAGTGCTTTCATGCTCTACTTACAGTAATTTTGGAAATAAAAGCAAACCCAAGATAAACAACAATGCATTGTAGCAGGAGAACATAAAGAGTTTCGTTGAGTTCGGTAAAGAGTTTCCTAGAGCTTCCCAAGAGTTTCCTGGTGCACGGGTAGCTGCGAGCACTATCAGATTCGATACGCATCCCAGCTGGTCCCAGCTGTACATCTCGGGCTTCGTACAGACCTAGTTTCGATCCTGGCGATGGGAAGTGTATATGTACGGGTTTTTCTCCGGTTGTTTCCCGCCCGTTGCACGAGGGTTACCTCCGGGTACTCCGGTTCCCTCCCTCATGTGGCAAAAAACAACTGTCATAATGGTGGTATTTCTTCCACTTAGCATCTGCCGCCTGGGGATTTGGGTGGGTGGATGCCTCGAGGATCGTCTCTATATTATTATTAATTAATTTCGTATCTTAACCGTAAAACATAAGGCTAAGAAACTCTTGATAACCTTTAAAATTAATTTCGTTTCTCAACCGTAGAATCTAGGGTAAAACAAACTCTTTCTTAACCATAGTTTTTACGGTAAGAAACGAAATTTATTGAAAAGATTATCAAGAGTTGATTACGTTTTAGCTTAGAGTCTGGGACTACAGGAAAATCCCGCCTAAATGCTTGAGGGCGAAAGCTACTAGTTCAGCCAATGGCAATAGAGGGCATCAGGAGTTGCGCATGTGTTCTCTGATCACTCCACTTCCTACCATATCGTTAAGTAGATAAGGCGACCAAACAGGGCTTGCATACGCCACGCCCTAGGAAAAAATACTTAGGCCTGTATATACTTAGGCCTCTATACTTAGGACTGTACCCCTTATCCAACTCTTGATTTACTAATAAACAGCTAAAATCAACAGTTGATATCGTTTCTTTACCTTGTTGTAGACTAGTGTATGTTTGTGCGTTTATCCGTGGTGTTAGTTGAATAAAAAATATAAAGTTTTCTGCAGTTGCACGCAGGTCAGGACAAGATCCTGGTAGGTGGCTTATATCCAGCCTGAAAGTCGTAAGGTAAAACAATGAACTGCAAGAAACAGGTCTGGTAAGAGATAAAAACTGAATTGACAAGTAAAACTAAAGCTAAAGTTGTGGCCCCTTGTCCAGGTTTCAGGACTAATTTCAAACAAGAGTAGGTCAATCAATAATTTACCATGGTTGACGTTATCCACCTAGGCAAGATCTTCAGTCTACAAATTCTAAAGAATCAAGCAAAGATCTAAAAGACGTTCACAGCATGGTAACTGTCGCTTGCCTTGTACGGACTTCGTAAAATGTCACTGAACTTTTTTCCAAATGGTCAATATCGTTAAGTAGATAGGGAGACCAAACAGAGCTTTCATAATCCAACAGAGAACGGACAAAAACCGTGTACCTATAGTTTGGTGTGTGCATTGCCTGATTTAAAACAACGCTAAATAATTGCTGATCTACGATTTGCTGCTGACACCATATGATTATTATCAGTGGACAGATGGCTTCAGATCAGATACAAACAAAACAACTAGTTCTTTCATTACCTTGTGTTAGGTAAGTAGTCATTTTCGATGGTGTAGGTAAAAGTATTAAAGTTTGTATGAAAGTGTAAAAGTTTGTTGTGTAGTGTTGTTAATTTCTATGGCAAGTCAGCAGCAATATTTATAGTGCCGATAGCATAGTTTTCTAATGCATTGGAAACCCACTCCAAAGACTTACAATCAATTTCCGGACTCGCTGTGGTGTGTGAATTTTTTCATCATTACTACACCTCACTTGTCATCATTTGCAGTTCACAATGTTGGTTCAGTTGCGTTTATTCGTTTATTACGAAAGAGGAGTGTCGGAGTGGGCCACCCGGGTATCCGGGGATCCCCGGGAAGGCCCGTGTTTAAAAAAAAAACAACATATTTTGGGGGAATTTTTAGGTGAATTCGCTTGAAAATTCCATTTTTAAGTTGCAAGAAAACCTATTAAATACATGTCGATTTCTTAAAAATGCGCTGTATTCCGGACCTCAACCCCAGCACAGAAGGCACTTGTTAAAAAAAATTATGAAAAGTGGAAATGAGTTCGTATGAAAGTTGCAGGAAAACATTTTAAATTCATGCCGATTTCTTAAAAGTATGCTAGCTTCCTTGGACCCCACTTGGGAACCATGGCTCTGCTCCCTTGCTGAAGCTCTTCGGGCGGGGGGGGGGGGGGTTCCCCCCCCCGCGTGAGGGGCCCAGAGGCCCCTGCAGTGCATTTCCGGGTAGGCTCTACCCTCCCAATCCGAGCATGCGAACGAGGATTAACAAAACAATCCCATGTGTGTGTGTGTGTATCTCCCCTATTTTTCTTGCTGAAGTTGTAATTCAGCCTGAGACTGAGTTGACAAGAAATCGGACAATCATCATGATCAAACTATCTGTCTACTTAAAATTTTGAAAACGGGGGGGAAAAATGAAAAAATGTCCACCGTAGAATTTTGAGTCCCACGAATACTACTACTTCTTTCTTGAAAATAGAAAACAAATAGAATTTGCCTCAACACCTTTCAATACGTGTTTGTCTGCTTATTAGAAAACCCTTTGGCTTAAATCCGTACCCTTGTTCTTCACCGTGTACAAAATTTATCGATTCGTACGACAAACTTAAGAATTTTTCGTTAACCTGAAAAAATCAAAACGTGAGGGAAGAGTTTGTAGAAGAGACATATCCACGATCTCTTCCAAGACGGTAGCTTTTCTGGGTTAACCCTCAGTCTGTCCTCTTCACAGCTAAGTTCTTGGTCACGGGGTGCAAATTGTGACAATCGTGGTACGTAAACTACCGGCCAGACCTATAACGATATCAGAGGCGGTAGGAAAAATCGCCACCGCAAAACTACGCTTTTACACGTTACCATAAAGGGATGTTTTAAACGTAAGCGGCTTGCTAGTTGCTTGGAAGCGGGAACGTTTGTCGTTTCTTTATTTTAACTGGAAGGCGTTTCCAAACGCTGACTTTTAAAACATTCGTCAAGTGATGGAAGCATGTTCGCAACCAGCCCAGCACGGTGCTTGGGAATAGCTCACGACATCCATTGACAACGCTCGGCAATTTTTTCAAAACAGAAATTAAATTTTACCTAGTGTTATGGGCCAAGCCTGTATTAGCTTTAAAACCAATTATTTTAATTGCATTTTAAGCTGCCGTACTGCCTTGCACGAAAATCTAATGCCAAATGTTGACTTATAGTTTTATTTTGGGATTACTAAAATCCATACTGTATTGCAATAAACCTACTATCGTATGCTATTTTGCTCCAAATGTTTGGACGGTAGTTTAGTACAACCATGGTCAATAAACTATCCGGCCCGACCTACAACAATATTAGGGGGGGTAGACAAAATGGCCGCCATGACTGACCCATTTCTTGGAGGTCTGTTCCCGAATTATCCAATCAAATCGCATCTTTGATTCGTGAGCAGCGACATCTATTGGCAGCTAGTGGCGGCAAGATTATTTTCACCATGGTTTGGCAATTATATACGTTGTCTGCAATGCTATTGCCGGGGGGCTCCGCTAGTTCCACTCACACGATGGCGCCTGTAGCAATTAAAGCAAGCGGCGGCGCCAACTTAGTATGGCGGTAAGAAGGAAAACGATGCGCCGATCTCTTTTTTCGTGCTAGAATTATTCAAAACGTTTGTCAACAGAACAAATCCTTTACAGAAGATTCGTGCACCCACTACAGGCTTAACGTCTGGATGCGAGAAATCTCACGAAATGATCGGCAGCTGCCAACACGATGTTGATTTAGAGCTTCACTTTGTACCGGTGAGTTCGTAAAACGAGCGGTCGCATTGAAATGCATGCACGCATCTGACAACTAACACTGCCAATGTTAGAATTTACACTGCGTTTTTTCCCCCGTTAATCCAGGCAACAGGTTAATCCGGGTTAATCCAGGTTAATCCAGGTTAAACGGGTTAATCCAGGTTAATCCGTTAACACACGCTTCGGCGACACGTGTTAATTTATAGAAATGTAAACAGTTCTCGCCTCACCATGCTTTGGTTGTCGAAAGTAATAGAAGATAGAACTGCCGAAATCACGAGATGGCTTCTCTCGATTTAACCGTTGGCGAGTCCAACAGTTTTTCGTGTGAGTTTGTGTTTAATTTTAGACACGTGGGACTAAACTCGTCTTATTTTACTTTATTTGTACTAATTAAAAAAATCAAACGTGTAATTTCAATATTTCATAATCATTTTGTTTGTTTGGCTTTTGGGCAGCTTAAATTGGATAGCTTGCCTGCGTTACTTGTTGTTGCCTAGTAACCAGTAGGCGATAATGTGAATGATGCGTTGCGTTGCGAATCGTGTTTTTGAATCGTTTTAAAAAATACTTCTACTGGAGTAAACATTTTTTTTCACTACAGCTACAAATTGAGCTTGTCTGGAGCTCTACGCAGTCTCTTTGAACGATGAGCATTTTGAAGCTGCGCTGCAATGTCAACCTGTGTTGGTGAAAGCACAACTTTGCGTTTATTGTGATTCGGTTTCGCTTTTTTGTTAGCATGGCCTGGCTTCGGTGGTGATTGCTTAGTGGACGGTGACGTAATAATCGATGGAGATTGCGACCTTTCTGGCTTAGAATTTCCTTCAAGAGGGGCGCTGGTAGTAGCCAAAGGTGATTGGTTATTTACGTTAGGAGACTCATCCACTTCGTGTGTGTGGGGTAATTTCGCTGGAGATTTCCTGCCACCTGGTGACTTGCGATGTAAATTCTCAGGTGATTTTTCAAGCTGTTGGATTGGTGGAATTTTTCCCTCAGTAACGGAAATTGACTTTCTGGATTGGCCGAGAGATCGACGCTCAGGAACTACGTCAGCGAAACTTGGCTTTTCACGTTGTTTGCCGCCAAAAGACATGCGTTTGAAATTTGAGTGATGTTGCTCATTATTATTCACGAAAGAATTACTGCTTTTCGCCGTCGAAACAAGTGCGTTTGGAGGCTGTTCTGGATAATCATTTTCCGCGGTATGTAACCTTAGCTGTTCGCGATGTTTGCAAATCGTATTACCATTAGTATCAACGATAGTATAGGACTGATTTTCACATTTTTGGTTAACCATACCGACTGACCATAGCCTATCATTTGTCGTTGAAAAGTCACGATACCAAACCTTTTCACCTATTTGATACGTTTTCAACTCACGATGGTGGGTGCTCTGTACTTGTTTTAATTGTTTACGGCGTACGGCTGCAATAGGGTCAGGGAACAATAAATCCAGCCGAGACTTTAATTCTCGGTTAAAATATAATTTTCCGGGTGTTGCTTGCGTGGTAGCGGAGATAGTGATTCGTGCTGATAACAAGTAGGAATTTATACTCTCTTGAATAGTAGACCCCTGTCGCCGCGCGGCCTTGTAGACTCTCTTGAAATTACGGACGTATACCTCAGCCAAACCGTTGGTCCAAGGCGCAAAACTTGGCCCGGTCATGTGCCTAATTCCGTTGGATTTTAACCAATTTTGGAATTCTGCTGACAAAAATTGGGCAGCATTGTCCGTAACTAAGCTGTCCATTAAACCATACAAAGCTATATGATTGTTTAAAACGTCAATGACACGTGCGGACGTTGTTGACTTCATTTTATGCACAAAAGGAATTTTTGAATGTGCGTCTACAAGAATGAAAAACATGTAATTGTCCATCGGGCCCAAAAAATCAGCGTGTAAGCGATTGTTGGGTTTTAGTGGATATTCCCACGTATGCTTAGGACCTGACGTTTGAGTATCTTTATACTCTTGACAATTTTGGCACGATTTGACTTTATTTTCAATGTCAGAGTCAATCTTAGGCCACCAGACTTTTTGTCTAGCTAAACTTTTCAATTTAACTATGCCTAAGTGAGCACTATGTAGATCTTTCAAGATTTGTCTCCGCAAGGCCGTCGGCACCAGGACTCTATACCCCCAAAATAAGGTTTCGTTTTCGACAGAGATTTCAGCACGACGTGCGAAGTACGGTAACAGATCGGGAATTTCGCATTTGTCAGGCCAACCATGGTTCACATAACGATAAACTTTTGAAAGGATTTTATCACGTTTACTTTCAAGAACGAGTGTCTCGTTTAAAACTGGAAGATTAGAAATAGTTTCTAAAGCAAGAATATTGTACTGCTCTTCTGCTTTCTCGAATTCCTCGGTATTTGGGAGGGGAAGGCGCGATAAAGCGTCTGCCGTCAAATTAAGTTTACCGGGAATGTGTTGGAATTCGTAATCGTAAGCATTAAGCATCACTGCCCAACGCTGAACCCTGGCGGCTGCCATCTGCGGTATTCCTTTTTTAGGGCCAAAAATCCAAACTAAAGCCTTCTGATCAGACTGCAGTATGAATCGCTGACCATAAACGTATTCATGAAACCGTTTCACTCCCCAAGCCACGCTGAGCGCTTCCCGGTCAAAATGCGAGTAGCCTCTTTCCGCTTGAGTGAGTTTACGTGAAGCGAAAGCTATCGGCCGTGATTCACCGTTTTTCATGACATGCATCAGGCACGAGCCTATTCCGTAGGGTGAGCCGTCACAAACGAGCTTGAGCTTTAATTTCGGATCGTAATGAACCAGAACTTTTGATTTAAGAAATAATTCTTTTACTTTACTCACGGCTCGGTCGCATTCTGCCCCCCAAACCCACTTCACACTTGGGCTTAACAAACGTGTTACTGGTGACAGAATATGAGCGAGATTCGGTAGATATTTTGAGTAATGGTTTACAAAACCCAGAAAGCTCTGTAGCTCTTGAATACATGTTGGGTTAGGAGCGTTTGTGACTGCTTCGATAACCTCAGGGAGTGTATGCAAGCCTTCTGCATTTATCATGTGGCCTAAATATTTTAATTCAGGCCGCGACAGTTTGCACTTCTCGATCCTAAGTTTGGCTCCTGCATCTTGTAAAGCATTTAACAGTTTATTTAACGATTCGTCATGCTCACCCCCCTTCCCGCTCACCAGGATGTCATCATAAAACGGGAGACATTTGGGGATTTTACTGGTGACTTGAGTCATTACCCTCTGGAAAATTCCAGGACTGGACGCCAGGCCCAGGGGTACACGAAGCCATCTAAACAAACCCAGGGGTGTATTTATTGTCAAAGCTTCTTGTGACTCTTTGTCGAGTTCAATTTGCAGAAATGCATCCTTAAGATCGATAAGGGAAAAAGTGTCACTGCCTGCTAATTCACTGAATAATTCTGCGGCCGTGGGAACTGGATAGTGGTCGACTTCGAGTTGAGGGTTCACGGTGGTTTTATAATCACCAATCACTCGGATTTGACCATCCGCTTTGTGAACTATGACGATCGGCGTAGACCACTGAGAAGTTTCCACAGGCTCTAGAATTCCAAGGCCAACCAATCTACGAATTTCTTGGTTAACCTTTTCTTTGAGTGCTAACGGAACCGGTCTTACACGACTGTACACAGGCTTGGCATCAGGTTTTAAATGAATTTTGGCTTTAAAATTCTTAAACTTACCCATGCCTTCAGAAAATAGCTCCGGGAAACCCTTCACTATTTCGGAAGTGTCAACTGGCGTAATGCTAGTTTTAATTTTCTTAACACTTTTCTTAGGTTTTACTTTCGTTTGTAGGTCGTAAAAAGGATGGAAATTAACTCGAAAAATAGAAAGCCAATCCTTTCCCATTAATGCAGGTTTATATAATTTTGAAACTAAAGCATCCAAATGTTCGATTTGACCTTGAACTTCAACCTTCAGACTTACAGTGTAAATCGTGTTCTCAATTCCGTCAGTGTATGAGTGTATCGAGTACGGACTGAGTTTTAAAGGACAGTCCGCAAAATATTTTTGATGCCACTCAATAGGGATAATGGATGCATCTGCCCCGGAATCAAGTTCCATTTCTAGCTTGACACCATTTAGGCAGACTGGCATTTTCCATTTATGGATTTTCATAGAATTAACTACTACTATTATTTTGTTGGTTTGTAGGGGAATTGAAATCTGGTCCGCAGGCTGACTCAGTCCAAGAGTATTATTTTTCAGTACAAGATAGTCGTTGTCTGAATCGTCATCAGACCCGGAACCAGACTCTGAATTTTCGGCTTCAACATCCTGGTCTTCTTCACTATCACTTTCGCTATCGCGTTCGAGTTTGTTGACGCGTTTTTTGTAGCTATACTTTTGTTTAGTGTTCGGCCTAGCCTTAAAATTTGTGCTAGAACTTGCTTTAGGGTGGTCGAGTGATTTTAAAGTTCTATTCGAATGACTAGCTTTTCGGCACACGGCTTTTAAATGGCCGACAGTGTGGCAACGGCCACATGTATAGTCTCGATATTTACAACGTGTTTTCACGTGGCCATTTTTGCCGCAACAATAGCAAATGAAATCCTTAGTGGATTTAGGCCTACTTGATGTTTTGCCCGATTTTTTAGCTACGTAGTTAACAGCTCTAGAATGGCTTCTCAAAACGCTTTGGTCTGTTTCAGCAGATTCTAAGGATAAAGCTAAGGATGTTGTAGCCTTTAAATCCAGAGTCTGCTTCAACAACTCGCGTTGAATGACTTCAGATTGGATCCCGCCAATTAGGCGATCCCTAATCATTTCGCTGTTAATGTCCTTAATTTTTGCGAAGTCACAATACTTCGTCATTAGCTTTAAGGCAGCTAAATATTCCCCGATACTCTCATCTGATTTTTGCGATCTTCTAAAGAATTTAACACGCTCAGATACCACTGAGGGCACTGGCTCAATGTCGTCTAAAACTTTTTTAACGAGCTCATCAAATGTTAATGAGTCGGGCAAATCAGGTGAGAGGATATTAAGAATTCTATCAAACATTTTCTGGCCCACAGATGCCATTAGAAAATTAACTTGCTTGGTTGCTGGTATTTCTTTAGCTAAAAAAAAATAACGAATTCGGCTGGAGTATTTCTCCCATGTGTCAGACTCGCAATCGAATTCCGAAAATAAACCAGCGGTTTTAGACGAACCCATGTTGACGTCGTCTTCACTATCACTAGATTCAAAATTTAGATTTAAATTAGAACTAGTTTCATTAACGCTTGCGTTCACTACTGAATTATTTTCAGTTTCACTTTCACTGCTAACTTTAGCAGTTACAGGTGGTTTGCTACCGACACCTGTCTTTGGCATAAGCCTACAAAATTAAATTTAATTAAATTTAATTACAATCCTGTTTAACATGCAAGGATTAAACTGGAGCACTCAAGACTACCGGTCACTTATTTAAACATAGAAATAAATCAAGCTTGACTGTAGCCTACCTAGTTGTATAAATTAACTGCCTACAAGTTAAATTTAAAGGGACTAGGCTTTGAAAAAATGTTTTACGTTCACCATTTGCAACGTTTTACAAAACAACACTTCTGGCCTAAGCCTCAGCACAGACCAGATTTCACTAAGTTTGAGCATAAACCTACGGTGTTAAATTTTACACCGGCACACACTAGCCCGAATATGGGCAATGGCACAATCGAATTTACAAGGGTTAATTTAGCAGCGCATTTTTCGAACCTTCAGGTTTATAGTACTGCCTGTGCGGACACGCCAGTGCGTCGCTCTAGAACACTGCCAAGGTAAAATTAACCATAATAAATCCAATCGCCCACTTCGGTTCTAGTTGTTAAGGTACTAAATTTAACTATTATCATTTCGTACCACACAGCACTACCACGTCAAAATAACACTGTTTGAAAAAGTTTAAACTCTGATAGGAATTCAGAGCACTAATTTTCATTGCCAAAATGAAAAAAATTTGCAACTTACCACAAATATGGAGCAAAGATGTGGTTGAAGACCTATCAGTTAAGCTTAAGTTTTTAAAGATTACCAAAGGTACCGGACTCGTCGCCAACTGTGATGTCCTTGGCGGGGACACACCTTAGCCCAGCGTGGGCACCAATGGTAATAAACACACGGACTACCAGAGTGTAGGCTACAGCTGATAAGACAGCGAACTTCCTGTTTACTGCTCCTTAAATACAGGGAAGTCATGTGATGCACTTAAGACAATATACAATTGTGGAACAGCCTATTTAGTGGTTAAAGGGTTATCTTGGTAGGGTTAACATATAGACATGAAATTGGTGGCTGCCATTGTGGAGCACACAAGTGACGACTCCACAGCATCGATGAGTACGATCCGCTCGTGTTCGCAGCACGCTCTAGCGACAGGAACTGTCCCTGCCCCAAGCTCGTAGCATAGAACTGCCAAACCATATGAAATATATATGGAAGCATCCTTCGTGGCGGTTTACAAAGTAATAATTTTAAATTTTACGCAGATTTGCGTGACAAATTTTTATCATCTACAAAATATTTTAAAATAGTTTTTAAAGTGATCACTCAGCGACAGTTAAGCTATTTCTCTGTGCTTGGAAAAAAATATCGTTACGTTCGTGTATCCAGACAGTGCTGCAAGTGAGGGAACATTGGCATTTCTTGTCAATATCGCCCTCGGCTAACAGAAAGCGGCAACAGAAACAATCAATTGCATCAGTGGCCCTTTCGGTGGCCATATTGCCCAATCCAGCCACATACGCCATTTTCCATCCAAGATCCGGACGGTCCTGATACAGCCATGAAGGAAATCTGGTGCGATGCAAAGCTGTATGGTGCACGAAAGATGTCAAAAGATATTCACGTAAGAAAAGCAAATCGTCCAGGATAACACTGAAGTCATTCAAAAACGGTAACGAGTCGCATCGCATCAAATTTTAACCGCTGGTGCTGGTCGAACGCACGCAGACCAAAACCTCCGTGTTAAAATTTAGGGCATGTGTCGTACGTGTCTTGGAGTGTGTGTGTGGTCATAGGTCAGCTTGCTCGTGCGTGTTTCTAATGTTATTAACAGTTAGGTAGGTTAGGTCAGGGAAACGAGTTTCAGTCAAGGTTCGAATAGGAACATGAAAATACAACTATTGCAGCGACGTTTTTCGCTTAAATCATGCATGGAAAACATGGACGATTTGGTCTGCGACTATAAGCGCTGGCATTCTGGTCCAGGGTTTATGATATGGAAACGCAGCGGCGTCACAGTACACGGTAGCCTAACAACTGCATAGCCGGTTTAAAACCCACTTATTTTCGAGGAGGTCGCTAGGATAGGGATCGTTTGCTGGGAACGTCCATTCAAAAAAAGGAAACACCATACTATTTTTAAATTCGTATGTATTTTATACTAAGGCATGTTAAAAACAAATGGAATGGAAAGAAGAAAAGAAACAGTTCATACATGCATGTTTATGCATAGCGTCTAAAAAAAAATGAATTGCGTCAAATTGTATGTCGTAGAATATCTTATGTCGCGTCGCGTTGAAGGGTTTTCTGGCAATACGGACATGACGGGGATAAGCACAGTCTATGGTATCAGTCCAGACGCCAGTAAATAAATAAATAAAAACAGTACAGTCGTTGAAAATTCCGAGTTGGGGGGTAAAGTTAGGCCTAATTCGAAGATTGGTGCATTTGCTATGATGATGGGATGGATAAAAATGCGGTTACGTTTGGAGTTAGGTTCGAATCGCGGGACTATCTATCCCCGAAGGATATTTCCGACTGCTGCACTGGCTCAGCAACACACACACTCAAACGCACACGAACACACACGCAGACGCACGCACACACACATCGGGTATAAATTAGATTTTCAACGAACGGAAATTTTCACTTTCCCAATTTGGCTTGATGCTGTCACGGTTCTGTGCTCGTCAACGAATGGTGACGCCTGACACGCCGTTAATTTCAGTCGCCGGTTCGCTTGAACCAAACCCCAAGCCCAACTAACGGGTTGAGTCGTCACCACCACCATGCTCTTCACTAAAACCTTTGACCCTCACAATCAGTGGCGTTTGTGTACTGAGGGGGCAACACTAAAGTGTGCTTGGCCTATCTAGAGTTCGCCGCAGAACGAACACAGATAATCGATTGTACGTTTTTGGCAGCAGAGTGCCTTGTTGATATCCAAGATGGTTACAAAAACAATGGCGGCCGTCGATTAAAGCCACCCCCTCCAGGAAGACGTAGCCGTTTATAAAATACTTCCAGGACTCAAGATACGCCGTGCACACAATAACCATTTAGCCGAATGGTGTGGAGGGAGGAACCAGTAACAGCTTGGGGGGTCTGGGGGAGTGCTGTGAACTGGCGCATATTTGCTGTTTTCTGGCCTTGGAAAGTGCCGTTGAAAACATTTTTACAAAATCATTTTTGCAGACTGCATTACATGCATAAAAAAAATTGTAATGTAAATCTTTCAGTTTTTCAACCTCGATACTTATATTTTATAAATAAAATACGTCTTCAGGATAGTCAAGGTATCTTACAGAGGGGGCGAATCGCCCCTTTGCCCCCCACCACGTACGCCACTGATCACGGTCAGTCCCGTACTGTTACGGCCAGTCTCCAAGAAGTCACGGGAGGTAATTCGCTAAAATCAACGGAGGGCATGTTACCAGCTTCCCGTACTTTCGCATTTCAAAATCACAATATTTTCATTCTTTCACACAGTTAATTGACCACCCAAAACCAAAACTGGAAGAAAAAAAAAATTGAGTTGTAGCATATTTATTAATTCAGTGGAAGTTAATACTCTGTAAGCATACAAATGGTACACTGATGGGATACTTAGTTTTTTTTTAATTTGGAAAGAATGATCACGTTGCTTTTTGAAAGTTATTGCTCTTAAACATTTTCTTTTGGAAGGTTATGACAAGATCAGTAAACATTCATGTAAGTTCCACCCAAGCACGTAATAGAATATTGTACTATGACGGTCCCATGGATAAGTAAAACAATTTAAACGTCTTCAATGAAATAGTTTAATAGTTTAATAGTGAAATAGTTTATTTCACGTTTAAGTGTTCCATTCGTTTCACTTGGAGGATGGCTTGGCAAATAAGCGTCCCTCCACTGGCGATTGGAAAGTGTTTGTTTATATGTATATATGCACGTGTTAAATGCTGTCTATGGACGTTTCCTTTTTAAAAAAAAAAAAAGGCCGTGTCAGTCTGGCTCAGCGCGGTAGAATCTCGGTCTTTGATTTCAAAGGTCCTGGGTTCGATTCCCCGCTCAGGCAGTCTGACATATAAGTCCAAAAGGCAACGTAAATAGGTTTGCATCTGTATTTAGTTATTTCTTGTGAGCCTTTGGCTTTCCCGTCCTTAATCTTCAATGAAACATGCTATCTACGATACACAAGAGTGCACGCAGTTTTTTAATGACTGCAGCGATAACATTCCTCCAGCTTAGGATTCTGTCTAAGGTGATAGCAAGATAGCGAGCGTCGTTAACTTTTTAGATTGATGAGAAGTGACATGGTGGCGTTAACTGCATTGAGCACTTGTGCATTTTTACATTATCGATAAGAGATTCTCTGTTTTGGAGGAAAGTTCATAATTGCTTTTCATCATACGTTGAGGGTAAACAAGCTATCAGTTTAAGTTGTAAATATCGTTAATGTAATAAAGAATCCACCCAGAACCAAAACTGGTGAAAAAACCCGCCAAGTTTCCAAAAACGGTCGGCTTTGAAGGTAGTGATATCATTCCACCAGAGAAAGGCCGCCAAGGTCAATCCTATTAGGCAAGTTAATCGCACCGACTGATAGTTCGAAAGTTACACTTAGCAATCTTCAAGTTTTCATTTAACGTCCAAAGAATTATAGGATGCGATTAACTTGGCTAATAGGATTAACCTTGGCGGCCTTTCCCTGGTTAAATGATATCACTACCTTCAAAGGCCGACCGTTTTTAGAAACTTAGCGGGTTTTTCGACCAGTTTTGGTTTTGGGTGGATATTATAACTTTGATAGGACTGTGAACGGACATAAGGTTACACCGTCTGTTTAAGATGCTTCAATCCCATTTTTGCACACACTGGCTAATAATCGCTGATTTCGTTCGCTTCACTCACTCAACCAGCGCATCCCTCCCGTTGTTTTGGTTATCCCTGCACCTTCCCCTTAATTTTTCAAGATTTCGTTCACATTTAGTCACCCGAAGGTCGCTTAACTCAAACAGCAGAACGCGAAGTATTTTATTTTTGGGTTATTAGCAAAAACCCCATTAGCTCCTGGATCCTCGTAACCATCATCTAACGTGCACCCCTTTATTCTTACGCAATCCACGGCAACGTTAATGTTTCTTTATTTTGTCCTTCATTACAGTTCAGTTTTCAGATCATCCAGGATTTTACAATAAATCTAAGGACCAGTCTTGATTGTTCAAGCCATTGTTGCTTAAAATCTTTGGTTACAACTTGGAACAGAAACGAAATTTAAATTCGCTGATGGCGAATTTCAAAACCCTCCCACGCATTTGTGCTGACCCCTACAACCCTCTAACCAACAAAAGGACCATGCTCAGATTACCATGCATCCGTGTGCAAAAGTTCAGCTTCGTAGGCCTTCTTAATTTTGCACTAGCCATGAGCAATGAATCTTTGGTATTTAACATGGGGCCAGCGTTACTAGCTAGTTACTAGTTAGGTAGCCAGTAACATACAAACAACGTTATTGACGCATCTTTCGCTCTATAAATGGTGGACACTCAGCCTTTAACTTTCATTTGTTCTTTATCCCTGCACTTTTCCCTTACATTGACTGCAATTTGAAAGATTTTTGTCACATTGGGATTTACCCTCAACATGCCAAAATATGCTTTTAGTTGCTTACAGTTAACAGACACATGTCTGCTAGTGAGGCCGCCTTTTTATCATTAACAATCATTAACAATCATTAACATGTTTTAACAATTGAATGTCTACAATGGGATGATCTACTGTTACATGGCGGCGACACACTAGCGTGTGTCTAGATAAACAGGAATGTTCCTTAAACTAACCCTTAAGTCGGTCCTTTAGACACTAAAATACTGTCAGTGTGATGAGTTCCGACTTGGTACATTGCGACCCTTTTGATAAGGAGTCCATGAACCAGTTATATGCCAACCCTCTGATTCCATAATACACCTAACAGTTTCCCGTAAAGTCTTTCGTGGTTAACGGTGTCAAATACTTTTCGTCAGGTCCAAGAAAAATACCTACAATAATACTACCCGAGTCCAATTCAGTATAAGTCTGCGAAAGAAAAGTTTGCCCAACATCTTCAGTGCTGCAATCTTTTTCTATATGCATGCTGAACTGTAAAGCATGGTTGTTGTTTTTTCAAAAAAAAAGTCGGACGCCTGTTTTTCATGGCCCTTTCCAGCAGATTGGATAAGACAGAAAGTAAAGCACTGGACCAATAATTATTTGTAACTTTTTTAAAAACAGGAATAGGAACACTGCAACTTTTGGAAGTCCGTGGAACTTGATTCAGTCGTGCAATTCGATTCTGTAATTCTCTTGGTCTGGAGACGACGATGCTAACCACTGGCTTGTATTTGCACATTGGTACTTGCACGCCTGACCTGTACTTGCACAAAGCTCGCGCTAGGTCTTGGGCTCTGTAGTATGAAGCCGAGTGGATGGCGTACGGCTTTTACAATTGAGACTGGTCGTGTGAATCAGACTGGTCTTGTGACTGTTCGATTCTTTTAATCGTTTGCCCTCTAATTAATTGTTTATGGCTTCTGTAGTGTTATACCCTATACGCACCACACAGACGCGTACGCGCAAGGATCAGACACTCGGACAGCAGAAGCGGCCAACAGAAACGCCAACGTGACGGATAGCCTCTTGGCGTACAAAATGTCCATCAAGAGGGCGGACATTTTAGGGGAGGATCACCTCATCATACCTATCATCATCTTTATTAATAAAATCGAGTTGTCGCGTAGGATGGACGTCAACGAGACGGCCACAAGACGGCCGCCACAAGACGGCCGCAAGTAATTGATAGAGCACATATCCGTTTTCATTGTTGGTCGCTCGCTCTTTTTCTTTGCTACCGTGGCAAGAATGAGCCCCCTCGCCCTCCTGCTGATTGTTGAAGCTTCGTTTGTTTAATCCTCCCTAATAATGTCTCCAATGCCTATTTATTTATTTCAGGTCTACAAAGGCGTATTTATTTATTTCCGGCATACAAAGGCGTATTTATTATTTCACATGCACAAAGGCGTATTTATTTATTTCACATGTACAAACGCGTATTCCAACCATTTTTGCAGGAAAGAATCATATGTAATGTAAGTGTATGGACTCCGGAACAAGTGATACGCTGAATGAGGGAGCGAAGCACACGAAAAACACCGTTTGCTAGACAGGCTACGCAAAAACACATAGAACGGAATACAAGCATTCCGTAAAACACATGAGGAAGGAAATCGTCCCAGTGTTTTTAACGGTGCATCAAACACCACCCGTGCGTAGCACGGGCTTCCTCTAGTATATACCTATCGCCGTGTATATATAATTGAAGGCCTCTCGCCAGCAAAACTAAAACTATTAATTTCTCCGTTTCTATTCAATATATTTCGACCAAACTTGGCCAGATAGTAGATAGCAACTTTTCCCAACTTTACACCAACTTTTATGCAATTCCGTGCAAGAGTAAACGTAGGGAGCCACACGTAAATTTGAAAACTGTTCACTTCTTGTTGGTGTTGTTGTTCTTGTGTGACACGGTTTCAGAAAAAAACTACTGCACCTACCTAAAATCTGAAACATGATCGTAGCCAGAAATTTTCCTGGGCTTCATCCTCAGAGCGACCACTTTTTCGATTGGTCCATCCATTCCTATCGCCGTATATGATATAGATCTTTCATTCAATTCCCAGGAGCCGATCCGTAAGTTGTCAAAATTTGGACTAATAACTAGAAAATCTTCTCCTATTTTGCCCCAATTGCCCCAATGACAATAAGCATGACCCTAGTTACTCATAGTACTTCATCCGCATCCCATTAGTGATTTCTTGTAGAGATTAGTCAGGGGCTGGTGAGCGATTTAACATCAAATCCAACCAAAATACACATCTTTAGTCCGAAATCTACTTTCATTATGTCGTCATGCATTATGCATTGTCCCTCGATCAGCCATAACATTAAAAGTCCGTCCTGAGACCCGTCTCTTCAAGGGATAAGCTGTATGTAACCTTGGCCACATGAGCGCTCAAGGCGTTGCTCACCAATTTGGCATCTCTGCATTAAAACGTACAAAAGATTGGCTTAAAATCGCTCTGCAAACTGAAGTTTGGTCTCCATTTAGCCAAATGACCAATGTACCACTGATTCTCAATTATTTTAGATCATGTGATTTAAAAGAAAACTCCTCACGTATACTGCGAACGGAAATCTGCTTCCCCGACGTTGCAAATGCAATTCTCCAAGTCCGACCCGAACGGAGTGATGTCGTTCGCCCTTCCCGTTCCTCCTTCCCGTTCCCGTTTCTCTTCCCAAATGGCGCTAAAACCTGCCGATTAGAAAGACAGAAAGCTAACGGGTCCAAGACTGTTGAGGAATGAGTTGGAGGAAGTAAATGCTAGGAGAAAATTTAATAATATTTCCTTAGGGGCCAAATAATTTGCTGCTCATTTATTCAAATACTGTTCAATGCCATGGCGACAAAACTTGCCTTTATAAAATATTTTTCACACAGAATAACAGAAATGCTACCATAGAAAGCTATGAATATTACTGAAATCATACGAGTGTGTGTATACACGTCCGTCTGTTTATTTTTTTCGTATGTTTACAGGAAAGCGTAGTTCATTACAGAAACAGGTACAAAACGAACGCAGGAAGTGTCAGTTTTTTGATTGAGTAACATTTTTTTTAATGTGTGTTGGGTTATTCGGTAGGGTTGGTATTTGTCGGGTCGTTTTTATGTTTATCAATTCATCGAATTTTTAAAAAGTAGATGGAGTAAAATAACATTTGTTCACTACCGCCAGGTTGCTCGTTCCTATTTCGTTCACTCATTCTTAAAGGTATATTCCTCCATTTGGCTTTCCTGTGCGACTCAGGTCTCCAAAATTAGTTCAAACAAATTACATTGTCCACCCAAAACCAAAACTGGTAGAAAACCCGCCAAGTTTCCAAAAACGATCAGCCTTTGAAGGTAGTGATATCATTCAATCTAGGAAAGGCCGCCAAGGTCAATTCTATTAGACAAGTTAATCGCACCCAATAATACTTTGGATGTTAAATGAAAACTTGAAGATTGCTACAGCGAGTAGCAATCTTCAAGTTTTCAAATTAACTTTCGAACTATTAGTCGGTGCGATTAACTTGGCTAATAGGATTGACCTTGGCGGCCTTTTCCTTGGTTGAATGATATCACTACCTTCAGAGGCCGATCGTTTTTGGAAACTTGGAGGGTTTTTCTACCAGTTTTGGTTTTGGGTGGACAATGTAATTCGTTTGAACTAATTTTGGAGACCTGAGTCGTACAGGAAAGCCAAATGGAGGAATGTACCTTTAAGGAAGAGTGAACGAAATAGGAACGAGCAACCTGGCGGTAGTGAACAAATGTTATTTTACTTAGTAAATTCCTTGATTACCGCGATTTTGTGTGAAATCGCGTATTTTGATCAAATAAGCAAATAGCAAAATAAGTAAGTACGTTTATTACACTCCAAAGCCTTTCATGAGATACATTGGCAACGAAATTACAAAAATGGAAATCTGTGTTGCAGAGTAAACTCGTGTGCAACACAGAACCATCAAAAATCCGACAAAACATATTTGTCGGTTGATGTAAAGGAAGGATGTCTCTTCTCTAGTGAGTGCAATCGAGCGAAGGCGTGGCAGTGACACTGGGGCAGTGGTGGTGTCACTACCATCCTTTCGCATTGTCTCTCAAGTTAGTACGGCCAGTGTCCGCTGTTTATGCATGTCACTGCAGGACATTTCGCACTGTAGCCGTTAACGGAAATGGCGTTGCAACGACGGACAGGACACTACTGTTAGTGACGCGAAGGATATTAACGATGATCAAGGTCTGGGGTTGAGGGATGCAGTGACAGCGAATGCCCACTCTATCCTACAAGGTACGAATTCGCTCCCGTGCTGACACTGAAGCAACCCGGAAATGAAAACGTCGACTGTGCGCCGAACGCCGCACCGCGACTCAATCGTGCAACGTCATCGCAATCCGTTGGAGCGAACGCCTCAAACCAGGTGTTATGTAAGCCAGGCAGGCAGAAGAAATTGGAAAATAGCTGCGTTGCACGGCCCGAGTAACCAAACCTGTCTGGGGTTGCAACTACCGTCCAAATTATGTTTTGGAGCAACCTCCAGAGGTTCTAATAAAGATGAGTGCTTAAAAAAAAACGGGTCACGTTTTTAAAACTACACTGGTGGCACTCTCCACCGATTGCTTCGTGTTGGATAATGCAATTTCTTTAATCCTGGTGTTGCGTGAAAGGCGGATACACCTAAAACAAACAAGTCAATACTTTAGTGACTTGTATTCTTGCCCTGTAACTGGCGCGGACTGAAACCTCAATGAGATGTATACGACCAAGACAGATTGGGATTGAAGTCCCATGCCTCGCTCGAAGCCAGAGTTTTTATCTCTGTTGGTCTTGCAGTCAACGAACCTCTACTTGACAGAACCAGAGACGAATGACTAAGCGTGGGAATCGGAATTCAGCGTAGGATGCACGTAAAATTGTCCCAGAATAGCTTTTAGCCGTCAGATTTCAAAAGGAATTTAATAAACAGTAAATTATTAATTATTAAACGCACATGGGCTGCTAAAATTAATTCGTTAAAAAAAAAGGTTTCAATTGCCGTAGATTGCCTATTAAACGCCCATGGGCTGTTATAACTTAGTCGATTAAAAAAAAAAAGGAGGGGAGCCGTAACAAAGTTATAATTCGTATCTTACTTCTGTCCAGGGAAGGTGTTTAGGCCTAACTCCATCGCGGAAAAATTCGGCGTTTATGAGATCATTCACGTCTACACATGATCTGGGTTCGGTCCAGTATTAACGCAATGCATTAATTCTCCTTAGTTAACGAATTTAAGTTTTAGTTTACTAGTTTGTTTAGTTGATTTAGTTTGTTTTGTGTTTGAGGCTTTTAGTTAATTTTGGCGCATAAAAACTACCAACTGAGAGGGTAAAACATTGACTTCCTTAAATGTATGAAGCTTTTAGTCAATTTCTAACAGAAAAATTCGATCTAAAATGCGCTAAGGTCAGAAATCGTGAAATAACTAAGTTACAGCCCCCCAGGGGGGGGGGGGGGGGTAATTTCTAGATTTCTAGGGGGAGGGTGGGGGCAGTAGCTGCCAGGGCTGGTAATAGGAGATTTACGATAATTGACTGAATAATGGTAGATGAAATAAGCCTTGTGACTCTACTTGGTGTAAAGTACTGTATAGATGAAGGTACAATTTACGATACGATCCTTCACAGTGACATAAAGTATCGTTTGGAAGGTATGGCCCTTTAAGAATGACTTTCACTTCGAATTTGTTGGCTGCATTTCTTGGTTGAATGATGTTACTACATTCCATTATGAACGCTTTTCAGAAAGTTGCTTGTTCGTACTAACAATAGAGCAGTGACACAACGTAGTATTATTGTGTTTAACTCTATGGTGGAGTTAGTAACTGAGTTAGCTGCAAGGAGCACTGGAGGGCGAAAAGAAGGTCGTCTTACTGAAGGCAATGCTATTAGACTGGATTTCTTAAGGCTATAACGCGCGATTGTGGTTGTTGGAGAAAACAACGTTCTTAAGCCTAAGAATAGGTTTCCCACCTTCAAGTTTCAGACCTAGCCAAGTTTTACATTCATCCCACAAGCATTCATTGGCCTTACAGCTGGACCTTGGCCTCTGTAATCCCACTGACAGCAGTGCTTCCTATGTAAGGCCGTTAATACTGTTGCTAGTTTAATTATTTCAATGTTAAAATTAAATTGGAAAAGACTTTTTTTAACATAACATTATGGAGAAATAAATATGATAAAATTACATCAGATTGCTACACTACAAATATGTTTAAAGAGCAACCAAGTTGTTATAAAACATTAAGTTACAAGGAACTAAAACTAATATTAATGAATTAATGGATTAAAAAAAATTATGAATATAAAAATTACGTAGGATGAGTAATCAGTATAATTAGATTACAATGTTTGGTATAACACTTAAATAAGTTCTTATAATAGTAGTTCTTGTAGTTGTTCTATATAGTAGTTCTAAATAGTAGTTTTTATAAATAGCAGTTACATAAATAAGTTCTGTCCCATCTACAAACAAAGGAAATGCAGCAGATTCTTGTAATTATAGACCTATCTCTTTGACATGTGTACTCTGCAAACTCCTGGAATGCATCATTCGTGACCAACTTTTGGTTTACGTTAAGGAGAGTGAGCTTTCGGACCAAAACCAGTTTGGCTTTTTGGCTGGCAGGTCTTCCACGCTGCAACTGTTATGTTGACTTGAAGACTGGACTGTCTTTGGTAGTGGGTGTATTGATGTTATTTTGATGGATTATGCTAAAACATTTGACTCCGTTCCCCTGTTAAACTTTGTGCGAAATTGGCCTGCTATGGAATTAATGGCGAGGTTCTTGTTTGGTTCTCCGATTTTCTGTCAAATAGATCCCAACGTGTCCGTATAAAGTCTGTCATCTCTAGCTGTAATCCAGGTAGTAGTGGCGTCCCTCAGGGATAGATCATTGGTCCTTTATTTTTCTTATTGTTTATTGGCAGTCCCCAGGTGATAATCCCACTACAGTTATGTCTAAATTCGCTGACGACGTTCAGCTATACCAGCATATCGTAGTTGAAAATGATTATTTAGAACTTGCCTCTGCTTTGAGGCCTGTTTGCTTGTCGCAGGACTGGCAGTACCCCTTGCTGCACCTAAATGCGTGGTCTTTCATATTGGATAAAAAAAAATGATCACTTAAATTACTATTTGGCAGATGAACCCTTAAATCATCTGCAGGAAGTCAAAGATCTTGGTATCTGGTTCACGGGTGATCTCAAATGTGCCTCCCGTTGCAACCACATTGTAAAAACTGTTAGACAAAGAGCATCTATGATTGAACGTTGCTTCACCTCTAAGGATCGCAAAACTTTGTTTTGGGCTTTTTGCGTCTATGTCAGACCTAGTCTGGAATATGTGAGTCCCGTTTGGTCCCCACACTTAATTAGGGATATTGACCATGTCGAATCGGTTCAGCGATCGTTCACCAAGTGTCTGTTGGGTCTCAGGGATAAACCGTATGGAGACCGTCTAAAGGCTTTAAAGGCTGACTCGCTGGAACTGCGTAGGCTGAAATCTGACCTCAGGCTTACCTACTCCCGTTTACATGATCTTTGCAGTGTTGATTACAGCCGTTTCTTATCCAATTAACTATGATTGTATGACCAAGGGGCATCCCTTTAAACTTACTGTTCAACCTAACTTGCCCGATTGTCGTAAGTTCTTTTTCTCGCATCGTGTTGTTAAAGTATGGAATGCCCTGCTCATAGATGTCGTGACTTCGCCATCATTAGCATGTTTTAAATCTAGACTCGCAAAATTTGAGTTAACGAGGTATGTCAGGTGAGCTTAGCTATTTTTTACTCTTTGTGTTTATGGGTTTCTTTTTCTTCCCCAGCCTGCTTTTTATTGTTCTTTAAATTTTTATTGTTCCCCAACCATGACCCTTCCTGTTCCCTTTGCAAGCTCTGATGCATAAAATGTTTTTTTTTGTTTTTATTTTATTTTTATTGGATGTAACCAGGAATTAATAAATCAACCAGCTTTGCTTAGTCGGAATTCGTTTCTCCGTTGTAATTTTGTTACTGGCATCGTCGCTTTGTCGCGACATCCCGTGAGAAATTTTGGAATTACAAGATGGAATGCGGTTGCGATTGTCGTTTCGTATCTTTAAAACATTTTTACGTGCTGATAATGACGAATCCATTTGCAAGGTTCTAAGATAGTAATTCCATGAACGCTTGTATAATAGTAGAACTCGAACGCGTTTTACTACACCAGGAAGCAAAGCGATGTTAAGCGAATGTGCAACAATAGCATCTCGCAACAACTTACGAACCCAGTGTATAGTAGGGGTCGGACGAATAGGAAAAAAACATATTCGAATATTCGCCAAAAAAGTATTCGAATAATCGAATATTCGTTCAAATTTGTTTTATATGTTTCGCCCTGAGCCTTCCCCCCCCCCCCCCCAAAAAAAAACATTTTTCATTAAATGTCTAAGTTTTATTTAGTCTATTGGCAATGCAAGGCGCACGTAATATAATACAAGTTTAATATTAAATCTACTAGGCGTGGCAACTTGGAAGGCAGACCTAACACAACTTAAATGTATTAGGGAGAACTGCTGTGCGCTTCCGTAATATCAACCCCCAACGCCCGCCGTCCACTTACAAGTGACAATCCAAAACGCATAGACTGTCACTTGGATTGGTTAGGGGGAAGGGAAGGAAGCATAATGAGGACTGGCTGGGATTCGAAAAGCTCACATGAAAACTGAAAAACCAAATAAAAAAATTTTAAAAACGTAAAATTACCAGAAATGGAATTCGAATGGAATATATTTTATTCGATTAAGCTCTGAACGAACGAATATTCGAATATTCGTCCAACCCTTAGTGTATAGCAATGCTGCCAACATTAAACCTGTCCTAAGGTAACTGAACCATACGGAAACTCAACGAATAAATTTACACCAATTTATTAAATGAAGCAATTAAGGTAATAAACATAATAAACTTGAAACTCCGATATTTTCGTTAGGTTGGGGTTTGTGTGTTGTGTCGAGGCCCTTTTCCGATGCAACAAGTGCGCGATTGTACTCATTGAGTTACGGGCAATTTACTCCTCCCATACTAGGTATGTATTCATTAATTATGTACTTTTTCTACATGTATATATCTGTTATGATTACTTATGTTTTAGAATGTATTGAATCTGTTGTTGATACATACAATACATTGTTGACACATACATGATATTGCTGAAACGTATCATCCGTATTAAACATTTATTAAATTTTTTTTTAAGTTTTGCAATAGCTTATGAAATGCTGTACGAGTGGTCAGTTTAGGGCCAAACATCTGATTGGCCTACAGACTAGACAAGAAGGCTTAAACTGACGAGACTTAACAGTTGAAAAGGCTTTGCGGACCTTTGTGTGTGTGTGTGAACTTTCTTTGCTGATTTGACGCCCGTCATTAAAGTTTGTCCAGACTTTCTAAAATGACAGTGTACCTTGACACGATAGTAAAGTCATGCCAGCATGGCACCTCATATCAACGGTCATGGCTGAGCTGTGAGAGAGCTCAGCCTGGTTGCTGGATGTTTGAGGATCTGGTCAAAATTCTGGAAAGGGGACCTTGGCAAAAGTCCCTGCCAGGACTGCCGGCCAGGGTACCATGCTCCTTCAGTGGTGCTATAGCAACTACTCTGGCCAATTTTGGCCAATCGTTCGGCCCCTACGATGATCGGAGGGTTCCCGGTTCAAATCCCCGGGTTGGCTCCTCCTTTACCAGATATTTCTTCTCTCAAAAAAATCTGATAATGATCAATTGAGCCGGTTCAGCCATACAAGCATTAAATTGCTTCGGCTGACTTAAGGCTCAAAGAAATTAATTTAATATTAAAAATTGAAAAAAAAATCCGGTTCGGTTATTCCGGTCCAACTACAGTGGTCGTTTACGTATTTTTTTTCTGGCTGGTATTCGCGGGACCTCATTTCCACAACGTCATAGGAATGGTAATAAAATAATATCAGATTATCCCCTGTTCATCAGTTAATGTGATAGGATGCAGCTGATTTTGCTTATAGCAAGGGTCCAAATAACACATGATCAAATGGGAGGAGTATCCAAATTGACCAAAATTACCACAAAAGTTGAGGGGAAGGAGAAAGGTAACGAAAATGACTAGGTTGTCCCAGAAAATCTAAGTTGATGCTAATTTTATACGGAAGATAATGTTGAGTACGTGGGATGAACGGTAATTGTAGTAAAGCAAACCGCACTGCCATCGAAGCTCATTAGAACTTGTATGTGACATCGATCTTTTTAATTTTGCTGTCATCCAAGCAGAGATTTACTTCGCCGGAGGTTGGGAGGGGGGGGGGGGTGTTGGGCTAAGGAATTACGTAATTTACACGACTGAAATGTTCTGAACTGGTGAAAACAATCAATGTAGACATAATTTGTTGTACGTTTTGATGACTGGAATTTTGCTCAACGACAATTAATTGACACGGAAGAATAAGCCAACACGTTACGGTAGCGATCACATACCTCCCGGTTGTTGGCCAAAGAAGTTCGGATCTAGACACACGCTACTGTGTCGCGCCTAGTTAGGCAACAAACATCACAACAAATATCACATCAATTCAATTGTCGAGGTTGTAAACCATTGCAGCGCGACGCCATAGCGTCAGTGTCTTATATCCTGAAGCATAGTTGAGCACATTTCAGGTACTTGGGGAAAAATAATAATGCGGTACAAAAGCTTATAATGTGTTGAAATCAAGAGCAAGGATCCACCTGACAAAAATTTACTCGCGTAGGAATGCCAGCTAAGCTGCTTTCAATGCAAAATCTGACACTCAATAACGTTGAAAATGTGTTACTACTAGCTACTAGCTATCTACATAGTAGCTAGCTAGTCCGCTCATCCCAATATTAAATCCCATAGCGTGATTATTCATGGATACCGAGAAATTAATCGAAATTCATGGAAATTGGACGAATGGGTGCAGAACAATACGAACTGCGTACCTTTTATGGTTTGGAACCAGGGGCGTAACGGGGATGGCGTAGTAGGGCGCGTAAGTACGAAAATATTGTTATAGCCATTGTTAGTATTGTCGGACGGCCTAAGTTTGGACAATGAGAACGTGTCTACTGACGTGCGTGCCTAGACACACACTAGTGTATCACGATAAATATAAACAACGTTACAAAGAAATTGTATTCACGTCCAATTCACGAAAAATAAACCAACTGCAAAAACAAAGCAAAATAAACAAAGCCAAAAACTGGTAAAGAGTCCACCAAGTTGAGAGTGGATCGGCCCTCACAGGTGTGATATCAACACACCAAAACTAACGAAATAAAACAAATTACAACAAAATTAAAACCAAAAACGTATAAAGAAGTGACTAAGTTGAAAATGGTTCGGCCTATAGGCAAAAGGTAGTAGCAAATTGTTGAAAACCAATTTCTTGTTGACGTGACACTTTATTACACATCTGCACGGTAGTGGAGTTGAATAAATACACAATTAAAAAAAGGAGTGATATCATATCAAAAACCACTGGTAAAAGGGACCGCCAAGTGCCGAATGGTTAATCGCACCGAATAATACTTTGGACGTTAAATGAAAATTTGAGTAGCAATGAAAATGAAAGTAGCAATGTTCTAGTTTTCATTTAACCTTCGAATTATTAAGCGGTGCGATTAAGTTGGCGAATGTTTTGGTGTGTTGATATCACTCCTTTGAAGGGCTGAACTATTCGGAACTTGGCGGCCTCTTTTACCAGTTTTGATTTTTGATATGATAAATATTGAGACAAGAAGAGCTCAAATGCAATCTGTACAGTGAATGGCTGCTGCCACGATGACGTCACAGTCGCTGTCCTTACTGAAGGAACAGTGTAACTATAGTTATATCCGCACAACATCTGCAACGTAATAATTCCACGCATTGCCTACCCCGGAAGTAACTTTTTAACTCAAAAAGAATCGTATTGACCCTTCTTGCCTAAGTATATCCGTTCTTCTTTGGTTATACCAACATCTTTGAGCAGACTGCAATAACTTTATCAGTCGCCTATGGCATTGCAGTTCATCGCGTTATAAAGTAATTTAAAATTCGTTAGTTCGTATAGCCTTTGTGGCAAAAATACGGTAATTAGTTTAAATTAATTGTTTTACGTATAAGCTATTTTCCGGGTGATTATTGGGTTTAAGTAAGTGAATTACTAAGCTTTATGTAAGTTACCACTATTTGGCAGTAGATGGCGGGACTCACCATACAAAAATAAACCGATGCTATTTGCTTGGCCAATTCCCGAACAGACCTAGAAGAAATGAAATGGCCAATTCCCGTCGCTTAAAATAATTTTTTTTCTTAGACTGACTGACCTTTTTAGAATAGCTTACAATGCAATGCCCTCTGCAACGCGTGCGCTACTTAGAATAACCCGGTGTGGCATGAAGAAGGAGTCTCCGACACAATTCTAATCCGTGTTCCACCATTCGTGCTAAGTCCTGACCCCATGCGCCACTTGTCGAACTAGTGTCCGTTTTTACTTTTGCGGAAAACGTACGTAATATGACGCTCTGTTGGGTTTAACCTAATGAATATGTGTGAAAAATATCCCTTGCGTTTCGACTAGTCCACGCACGTGTCATTTCACTAGAACCAGCGTTTAAACGAGGAAGGTATTTTGTTTCTGAGCCAAGGCCGTTTGGAGCAGATTTTGCGTGTCTTGCCTCCCGACTCTATCCCGGTTCTCGCGCGTGCAAGGAAGTTAAAGCCTCTAAGTATTGCTTTGGTAAAATAAGATTATGGTGATGTTAAATCAACTGGCCTGGAGCCAGGAGATGAAACCTGCTCCTTCTCTCTCAGATGGCCTTGTGCAAACGGTGGAATGCAAAGCGAGAGTCACAAGATGGCGACCCCCAGACATTTATTCGCTCCTAGCTTAACTGACATTCGCAATAAATACTGAAACGCAATACGCAAGTTAATATCAGCAGAAGTGGCATAAAGGAAGGATGTCCTAGATAATTTCCCATAATTCACCACTCGTTCTGACTCAGTTGCAACCCCGTGCGCTAGGTTGTCGAGCGAGTTACCGTTATTACTTTTATGGAAAACGAACGCTAAAAGTTATGCAATGTAGTTTTTACCTCATGGCATGTGTGAAAAAATCACTCACGTTGTGATTGGTCCAACCATGGCCCGACCTATAACAATATTAGACAGAATGGCTGTTACGAATGGTCGATTTCATTTCTTCGAGGTATGTTCGGGAATTGGCTAAGCAAATAGCATTGGTGAATTTTTGTACGGCGAGTCCCGCCATCTACTGCCAAATAGCAGCAACTGACAAAGCGCTTAGTAATTCGCTAACTTAACCCCAGTAATCACCCGGAAAATAACTTACACGTGTAAATTAATTAATTTCTGTATTTTTGCCACAAAGCTAGTAAATTTCTCCACTGCACATAGCTCTTCAGTAAATAACGATCACATAAAAAACCAAAACTGGTAAAAGAGGCCGCCAAGTTGCGAATGATTCGGCCCTTTAAAGGAGTGATATTAACACACCAAAACATTCGCCAAGTTAATGGCACCGCTTAATAGTTCGAAGGTTAAATGAAAACTAGAACATGAACTAGAATGTATTATTCTGTGCGATTAAGTTGGCTTATGTTTTGGTGAGTTGATATCACTCCTTTGAAGGGCCGAATCATTCGCAACTTGGCGGCCCCTTTTACCAGTTTTCGTTTTTTATATGATATCAGTCCTTTTTTTTTTAAATTGTGTATTAGACTCAACTCCACTACCGTGCAGATGTGTAATAAAGTGGCATGTCAACAAGAAATTGGTTTTCCACAATTTGATACTACCTTTTGCCTATAGGCCGAACAATTCTCAACTTGGTCACCTCTTTATAGGTTTTGGTTTGGTTTTAATTTTGTTGTAATTTGTTTTATTTCGTTAGTTTTGGTGTGTTGATATCACATCCTTTGAAGGGCCGAACCACTCTCAACTTGGTCGCCTCTTCACCACAGTCTTTGTTTATTTGGCTTTGTTATTAGAGTTGGTTTATTTTTCATGAATTGGACGTGAATACAATTTCTTTGGCAACGTTGTTTAGATTTATCGTGCGACACTAGTGTGTGTTTCGGCACGCACGTCAGTATACACGTTGTCATTGTCCGAACTTTGGCTGTCCAATGAGAGACGATGTCGACAATACTAACAATGATTATAACAATATTTTCGTACTTACGCGCCTTCCCACGCCATCATCGTTACACCCCTAGGCTCCAAACCATAAAAGGTACGCATTTCGTATCGTACTGCAGCCATTCGTCCAATTTCATAGCTGGAAGCCTTCCCGTTATCTCGGTATCGATGAATAATCACCCTATGGAAATTAACATGAGGATGCGCGGACTAGAATTAGCTAGCTACTAGCTAGCTAGTTACACATTTTCAACGTTATTGAGAGTCTGATTTTGCATTGAAAGCAGTTTAGCTGGCATTCCTACACGAGTTAATTTTTGTAAGGCGGGTCATTGCTCTCGATTTCAACACAATTTAAGCTTTTGTACCGCATTATTATTTTTCCCCAAGTACCTGAAATGTGCCCAACTATGCTTCAAGATATAAGACACTGACGCTATGGCGCCGCTCTACAATGGTTTACAACCTCGACAATTGAATTGATGTGATGTTTGTTGTGATGATTGGCGCGACACACTAGCGTGTGTCTAGATATGTTCGTTTATCCAGAAAGTGTTTCAAGGAAGGCACCATTTTTGTACGGAAGGTGTCGCCCACGGTTGATAAAAAGCGGCCACAAGACAAATCAATCGTATCAGCAGCGCTTTGGGCGGCCATATTGTCCAACCGAGTCTCGTATGCTATTTTTCACCCAAGATCCGGCCAGTACTGTAGTAGAGCTCTGGTCCAACAAAGTCGGGAGCGGCAAGCAACAGCGCTAAAACCATTATTTTGAAGAGAGTAACGTCTTCGTATCTTCAAATCAAGGCCGACTGGATAAAATTTGTCAGTTTCGTCTCCCGGTTCCAAACCAGTTCTCTCACGGGCTAGTAGTCAACCACTATAGTAGCATTGCCTAGCTGAAATAAGATTCTGGTAATGATGTTGAAAAGAGACATTCCAAGAGGCAGGAAGCTTGCAGATTCTAGCTCAGTTCACAACGCGACAAACGGTGAAAACGAAGGAAGAGTTCAACATGGATGGATATACCCCCCTCCCCCCCCCCCCATCCTAAGGGCGTGCAAGCTTTGATACGCGCTTCGGTACCACCAAACAAGTACAAGTCGTCGCGATCCCCATCATTTCCATACAAATGTTCGCTTTTGTGATATCTGGAGATGAAAATGGCTTTCACTGTAAGCGTGTATAATTCATATTAGCTGTACATGGTAAAAAACGTAACCGTTTTAAGTTTTAACCGCATTCACATTACCCTGAATCATAACGTGCGCACGATAGCATACTGCGCAAGTGTGGGCTTCGCGGAATCCTAACTGCTATGCAGTGAAGCACCGTAACTACCTCGTTAAATCGGCAACCAACGCTTTTGACCGTAAAGGAGCAGGCAATAGATCAATCCGTTTTACGAAATTGCCTTGTTCCCCGTAGATTAGTCAGTTACTCTAACGACGACTCAAGCTGATTTTACTACTTATTTTTATTTTTGTTGTGACGAAGGTGTTCATTTCCGATTTAACGATAATCACTTGACTATCTGTGTTTGTGTGTTAGTCGCTCTGTTTGTCCAGACGATTTCTTTCAAATCGATTATTAAATCTGGATCAAACTTGGTAGGCAGTTAGGCCTAAATGGGTGCTGTTGAAATTTTCAGCATATTTTGAACACGTGACCATGGCATTTGTAATATATCGACTTCACTGTGAAACTTGTAAACTTTACAATTGGAAACTTGGAAATAGCATCCATTTTGCCTGGATTTTTAATTCTACAAATACGACGCGTTTAATACTACTATTAAGCAAAAATTCGACAGTGGGAATGAAATTTAGTTTCCCTTACTGCCGATTCGTGACCGTGATGTTCCTAGGGTTTTTAACCTCTCCCTGTTTAACAAATTATGTAAAAAAAAATCTTGGTTGATGGCTATTCATACTTTAAGCGGTAGTACAACAAAATGCAGTTATTTTAATGAAACCTACGTTAATGTTTTGTATCAACGGATGGTAATGATTAGCTGGTTGACACAGTGGATTAGCTTATGTTAGGGACGAGACTGAGTCACAAGTTACCTTTACGCCATTTTGGTCCAGGTTTAATGATTTTTCGGTGTTGAATTGTTCGCCTGCCAACTGGTACAGCTTAAGAAGGTATGCTAGTGAATTCTGACTGACTAGTCCCTAAATAAGTACGCTAAATAGGGGAAGAAAAAATTGCAATGAAATCGGCCGAAAATGGTTCACATGTGGAATGCTTGGGGTTGATGATTGGAATGCCAGAAAAGGCTTCACTTAGTTACTACCCCTAAGTTGGTCGTTTAAGGCAGGTAACAATTGCCATGAGCATATGGGATACATACATCAAGTATTGTTACATTAGTATTAAAAATCGCTTAAGCGTATAAAATACGGATGTAAGCCTTAAAAAACTTAAAGCCCTAAAGGAACAGATATTAGAAAAAGACATGTAAGCCATCAGCGTCGCACTAATACGTGTAAAAAAATCTCCAGCGACCCAAAA